>JAODAL010038867.1:0-38676 GCA_025379985.1 Phyllomedusa bahiana | reverse complement strand
AATCGGACTGGGCAAAAGTGCAAAAAACACGTATCTGTAATGATTCGGATAATAAAAGGTATTTTTTGGCACCTATAAATTTTCACCAGTGGTAACTACACAATTGCTGGATTAAAAATTTATCTGCAAATGGCTCTATCAACAAATCTGGACTGGGCAAAAGTGCAAAAAACACGTATCTGTAATGTATTCGGATAATAAAAGGTTTTTTTTTGGCACCTATCAATTCACCTGTGGTAACTACACAATTGCTGGATTCAAATTTAACTGCAAGGTGGCTCTATCAACAAATCGGGACTGGGCAAAAGTGCAAAAAACACGTATCTGTAATGTATACGGATAATAAAAGATATTTTTGGCACCTATCAATTCACCTGTGGTAACTACAAAATTGCTGTATTCAAATTTAACTGAAAAGTAAATCTATCAACAAAGCTGGCCTGCGCCAAAGTGAAAAAACACGTATCTGAAATGTATTCGGATAATAAAAGGTTTTTTTTGGCACCTATCAATTCACCTGTGCTGACTAAAAAATTGCAGTATTCATTTTTAAAGTGCAAGGTTGCCTCAATGAACAAAGCTTTAGTGCGCCAAACTCAAAAAAACACGTATCTGAAATTTATTCGGATATTAAAAGGGTATTTTTGGCACCTATCAACCTGTGCTGACTTGCTGGATTCTAATTTAAGTACAAGGTGGATATATCAACAAAGGGGGAATGGGCAAAATTGAAAATGAACAAAATATCTGAAATGTATACTGATAATAAAAGGGGAGTTTTGCACCTAACAAAGAGACCTCCCAGTTACTAGAAAAGATGTGTATCCTATAAGTTTCAGGCTGCCCAATATCCAGGAATATTCAATAGAAAACTGTTAATAATAAAGCTATTGCAATGTCTACACTAAGTCTTGTGAACTTTAATCCAGTATTCTTATAGGGGCTTGTCTGTGTTCGCCCGCGGGGCCCCCCCCACTCCGCTCCCCCCTGTGACACTACAGCGGTAGATGCCCCTTTTAAAAATTTTCTACCCAACTATATAAAATCTTCCATTTTCTAATCTAACTTAAATTGTTAAGGATCACAGCTAATAGTAGAGGTTTCTCTGTGAAGAAATATAATAATTTCGCTGAGCTGTTTTGGGCACAAGCAGAGCGCACGTCCTTCTGCTCTGAGCGCTGAGAGACACTGAGGCTGAACAGGAAATGCTGTTCTATTTTAAAACGAGGTCATGTGATTTTCCAGCCAATCCAACCATACACATCCCCGTCATGACGTCGCACAAAACATCTCACCCTGCTCTAAATTTTGTAAGCTGATTTGCTGGCCGCCAAAATTACAGAAGCGCTGAAAAAGGCGCAATCTTTTAGATGAATGCACAGATTTTAACCTAAATTATCGCATGATCTAAAAAATCCGATCACCATAAAAACTGTGCCGATTTCAACTTTGTCGATAATAATCGCTCAACACTAGTCACGTACAGAAATATGTGTGGTACACCATGCTGGCTTACAACCAATGACACCTATACTATTCGATTGGGTGGGCTGCTCAGCACATTTCAGGTGTCCAACACAAAATACTAAAACCCTCCGCTCCCCAGTATTTAAGGCAACAGACTACATACTGGAAAAAATATATCAAATATGAGGTATTAGCAGATACCGTGACCACAATATTGCCCAAGCTCGCAAACCACATCAAGGGTCCTCATGTCTTGCGAGTCAATTTACAGAAAAACTCACAGTAAAATGGGACATTTTTAATCAAAAACACAAACAGAAGGCCTTATGTACAGCTCAATGGCTGGGCTATAGACTAAACCCAGTAGGAGGCAATATAAGCCCGAATGCTACCTGGGAGAGATATAAAAGGTGCAGATAATTAAAGATCAGTAGCTCACACACTTGTCCACTAGGAGGGCAACTAATAAAGAACTGCATATTGAATAAGTACCAGTTCACACCAATATGTAGAGAAGCCACAATTTTATACAAAGGGAGAATACACAAATGCAAAAATACCAAGAAGAGAACCACTCACACACCTTCTGTCAGTGAGGGGGGTGGTTGCTAGTATTATAATTGCATATAGATAAGACAATACAAAGGTTGAACTTCCATTAGTTTGTTCTTCTGCTATTTCAATCTGTTCAGATGGAATTTCATGCTTTTATCATATAATCATATTTCTATTCCTGTTTACTAGTCATGGTATTCTTCACCTTTGAGCATCTTATTGTAACTGATTTCCCAAACATATGATAATACAATTATTTTTACACTTTCTTTGGTGAAATGACCAGTAAATAGGTTTATTTTAATATCATTGGTGGGATAGGGAGCTAAAGGGATTAATATTAGCATCCGTAGTGGCAAAATAAAAATAATTAGTGATTAAACCTCTAGTGGTCTAAAGAAGTATAGATGTTAACTGTAAATTTCCGGGTAGCTTGAGGGCTTAAATACTTAGTTCTCTTTTCTGATCCTGATGATACAGATAGGACAGTATAGTTGTGATTTTAAACACATCGGCAAATGTCTTTGTAAAACTATTGGATACGTCAATGGGACAGAATTCTTTAACACTTCAGATTGCTGCCGGTTTTCATGTCTTTGGAGGGTTTCTTGAGAAATTAGAACTAAAGAGGTTTGCCAAATTTACCCTTCCACTTATGCTGATGGTGGAATAATTTGCAACATTGTTGGCATTCCTGCTGTAGGAAGCAACCAAATCTCTACCATTTCACTAGTTTGGAGGTGGGAAGGGAGCCAGAATAATAAGGCACTTAAAATTATGGACCAATACAACAATACACTGTGCCACAATGGTCCATGCCTTACTACACTCTATATTCTAAAGCTAGACTGACATATTCACACCATTATTACTGTACGGTTAATTTCCCAAGTCCATCTCGTTCATGATTTATTTATTCATTTTCTAATTACCCAAGTGGTCTGAGCAGGCATATAACCATGAATTGTTATCCCCCCCTCAAAAAAACTAAACAAAAAAAAACAAGTTAATCAATCGCAAAACAATATAAAATAAATTTTGCAGATACACATTGCCATGATTGGATTACAAATACATACACCTGAAAAATACAGCAGCACACTGCAATGCTAAGAACGATACACAGCTGAGTCAGATTACTATAAATATATTTCTAAAGGTGCTATTGACATGACATTCTCACCAGATGTCGGTAACAACCCATCCAATCCACACAGGCAAAGAAATCAAACCATAGATGTCCATAAATTAAGTTATGTGTAACAGTGAGAAAAAAGGATTGAACACTCTTACTGAAATGTATTTAATACTTTGTACAAAAGCCTTTGTTGGCGATAACAGCTTCAATATGCCTCCTGTATGGAGAAACTAGTCGCATGTATTGCTCAGGTGGAATTGTGCGTCATTCTTCCCCACACTGAAATCCTGAAGGTTCCGTGGGCTTCTTCTATGAATTCTGAGCTTTAGTTCCTTCCATAGATTTTCTATTGGATTCAGTTCAGGTGTTTGGCTGGGTAATTCTAGCAGCTTTATTTTCTTCCTCTGAAACCAATTGAGAGTTCCTGTGGCTGTGTGTTTGAGATCATTGTCTTGCTGAAATGTTCACCCTTGTTTTATGTTCATCATCCTAGTAGATGGCAGCAGATTTTTATCAAGAATGTCTCAGTACATTTATCCATTCATCCTTCCTTCAGTTAAATGAAGTTTGCCAATGCCATATGCTGAAAACAGCCCAACACCATGATGGTCCCACCTCCAGACCTCACTGTTGGTATGGTGTTTTAGGGTAATTTGCAGAGCCTTTTGACCTTCAAACATATTGTGTATTATGGCATCCAAAGAGTTAAATTTTGGTCTCATATGACCAGACTATAATTTCCCAGTATTTCACAGGTTTGGCTATTTTTGAGCAAATTATAAACACTCTTGAACATGCTTGTTGTTCAGCAGTGGAGTCTTGCGTGGTGAGCGTGCCTACAGGACATGAAGATTAAGTGCAGTACTTATTGTTTTCTTTGAAACAATTGTACCTGCTAATTCCAGGTCTTTCTGTAACTCTCCACAAGCGGTCTTTGGCTTTTGGACAACTCTTTTGATTATTCATTTCATTCCTCCCTCTGAAATCTTGCGAGGAGCACCTGGTCATGGCTGGTTTAAATGGGCCCAGAGAATGCCTCAAACACATTCCCCGAACCATAAGACTGCCACCACCAGTTTTCTTCCAGCAATTGTTGCAGGGTGTTTATTCTCTGATGTTTCTTGCTAGTCACCCCAACATTCGTGCAATAAAGCAGAAAGCATGACTCAGCTGATGAGGCAAAACTTTACCAATCAGCAGAGATCTAATTCTAATATCGCTTAAAATATAAAGTCCTTTCTGCTGATACAACCTTATTAATAGATGTGCTGTGAGCACTCGTCTTCTTTAGAGGCCCATACACAGTAGACTTTGCTGATCTATTGTTTTAGATACAGTTCTGGCAGCCTACCGTTTCAGTTACACAGTAAGCTGCTTCACTGGAGCATGTTGTTAGCCCTTGCAAATTTTCATATTCAGTTCATACTTCTCACATCAAGGTCGTGTGGTGCAATTTCCATGTCATTTGTCCACAATCGCACCATTTGTCCACTCACGATATACTTCTCTCCACAGCAGCATGTTGCCAATTGTCAAACTGTGGAGTTTTAGAAATACTGTCACTTTAAAGCCAATAATAATCCCTTTTTACAACTCAGATAAGTCACCCCTTTTACTCATGAAAGCAATGAGAAATGTGTGTAGACAGCTTATTGTACTCATTATATACCCACCAAGCCAGCTCACTACACATTATGATCTACACATTGCTAATGTCGAAAGTAGGAAGTAGTCATAGAAAAGTTACTCGACTTAAAGTTTACTAAATAAAACAGTAACACAATTCAAAATAAATCATACAGCTTATGTTCGCAGACATGTTAGTGTTTCCAGTGTGCTGATGTATTATTTACACCTAGTATGAATTATGTCATCAGAAAATAGCCTATTGTTTGACTCATGTTTGTAAGTCACAATTTTTAAGAATTTTTGGTTCCTTTTTCTGAAGAAATATTATGTTCATCCTGAAATTGCAACCAAAACCAAATAACCCTAACTTCTTGTGAGTAGTGTATGGTGGATCTTGCCTTGCTTCTTATGAGTTGTACATTGTAGCAAACTAGCTGAAGGAATTGTACAGCAACTGCATTCAGCTCACACAGCATTGTCTGGACTGAATATTATTGTATCCACTTCTTAGCTGTTTGTAGCCTACAGTATGATTGCAAACAAGAGTGTTTTTATGCATTGACAGCAAACTATAAGGGCCCGTCAGACAGTTTTCTTCCACCCTGCTTTTGGGAGGAACATGAACATGTCATTGTGATGGGTGACAGCTGAATCCGCAAACCGTGGACAGCAGCCACCCCATTTAATGCGCAAAAAAAAAAAGACAAGATACTGGTCAGATATTCCAGCCGGTATTTTGTCTTTGTCACTATTAATGCACCCTAAGGGTAGGAATACAGCTTGCAGTTTGTTGTGCCCAAGAACTGCTGCTCCATGTTACCCCATGGATTCATGAGTAGTCGCTTGAATTTGCAGGTCAACACTGGTAAAAGCGTGCAGTCATTAACATAAATACCTATAATTAGATTCATATTGTCACTGTGCCGCTGTGGCTTTTAGCTGTAACAAAACCTTGATGAAACTTTATTTCTACCCTAAAGAAAAAAAATCTTCCCACTTTCAGCTTACAAAATTCTAAATAGTCTAAATAATTACTTTGTATTATGATTGGTTTAAATGTAATTGGATAAAATATTCTCAAAAACTCTGTATTTGGATGGAATTGTATGGAGTCTTTTAGCAGGTACAATGCAATCTTTCAGAAATTTTCACATTTTTTTTTTACTTTTGACACTATCCAGGGCAACATTTGTTTGGACTTGGTATGTTTCATTTGTTTATATAGCATCAATATATTCTGCATTGCTGTACAAAGATCCCTTTACCTGGTTGTGGGATATACAAACAAATACACCCAGCCGGCCAAGCGTTCAGAGATAGTGACTGCGTGGCCTTAGTCTACCAGGCATCGGCCCCTAGTGATGACGTGGGCAGTGTGATAACATCACATCATTACGTCACCCATGCTGGGCTCAGAGGCTGGTCTGCCTTTTGTCGCATCGGGGGTTCATAGAGGGTGACTTCATTATTTTTTATTTTTTTTACTAATTGGGCTTGGCCTACCTAAAGCCTGACAACTAGTGTTGAGTGGTTTATTCTAGAAAATCAAGTCGATTTTTTATGTTTTTCTCGATTTCGATCAGATCGGGTAAAAAATCGCAATAGAGATTACCGATTGACACGCCACACCAGATTCACTTTGACTTTATGCTGTGTCCTGTACTTTTGGCGGCCACCAATCAGTGCAGAGCACAGAGGGGGATCAAAAACGTCACCACTGAGGGTGTAGGGATCTCATTGGCTGCTAAAATCACATGACCGTCTTATGTTTATGTCATTTTATTTCTAGTTTAACGCCATTTCGACTTTACTACCTGTACTGAATACACTGCTGCCTCTGTGTGCTTGTTTGCCAACAGGCAGAAACACAATTTTCTAGCAATTTTACACAGGAAAAGATGCTAGTTAGATTAGTAGAGAGGGGAAGGGGGAACAGCCAGCTTAGGGAATCATACACATCAATAGTTAGGGAGTTTTGTATAGCTTTTGTATAGAGTATAGTTTTGTATAGCTTGCTGCATTTTTCCCATCTTTATTCAGAGTGCCCAAAAGGTAATTTCTCCTGTTTTGGGGGTCCAGCCACTGTGAAAGACACCATCAGCAAATCTACCATAGAAAGAAATGCAAGTATTGCAGTGTTGCTTCCAGGGTTCTTCCATAAGACAGCGTTAACAGATATTCCATAGATAGAAATCTTTTTTAATGCTATTTGCTTATAATTAAATTTTTTGATTCAAGAAGACTTCTGTGTCGCACTATTGCTGCCAGGGTTCTGCCATAAGACAGCGCTAAAAGATATTCCATAGAAAAAATTCTGCTTATATTCCTATTTGCCAGTTGTAAAGTATAGGCATTTAAGAACACTATTGATTTGCTGTCATGTTTCTTCCAAAATAACCCATTTCACAGAAATTCCATAGAAAAAAATTATATTTCTACTCCTATTTGCCAGTTGCAAAGTATAGGCATTTAAGAACACTGTTGATTTGCTTCCATAAGACTGTCTTTGGAGTATAGTTCTTCAATAAGAGACTGTGAACAAATCTTGAACATGGAGTGAACTAGAGGTGGTAAGCAAACAAGGAGGGGTGTAGGATGTGGAGCTAGAGGTACGAGACAAGGCACTCCTTCCAGTGTTCCAGACAACACACAAGCGAGCACATCGTCATTCGCAGGACCGTCAGGCCTATCTTCGCTTGGTCAGTTCCCTGTGTGTCTCATTTCTGAAGAGTGGCGCCAATTTGTTTTTCAGTTGCTAACACACCCTGCATCCAGCAGTTTTACCTCCTCTTCCTCTCAGTCATGGCCATAAAAATCGTCAACATCATCAATCGCTGATGCCATCAGAGGAGGAGAAGGAAGCTGGTCCCTCTCTTTCCGCTGGACTCGCCATCTTTAAGGTGCGAAAATGATGAACACAAGAGGCAAAAGGCGTGGAACCTGGTAAATGTTATCCAGACCCTTCCGTAAACATGGAGTTGTGCCATTGTCAACATACATGCGCATCTACAAGAAGGGCGACATTATGTACTTTAAGGGTATGGGCATCATTTAAAAAGGCATGCCACATAAGTGCTATCATGGCAAGACTGGCAGGATCTACAATGTTTCACAGCATGCTGTGGGTATAATTATGAAAAAGCAGATCAAGGGTAAAATCCTTGCCAAAAGAATCAACGTCCATGTGGAGCAAATTCGCCACTCCAAGAGCAGAGATAGTTTCCTCCATCAAGGAAAATGAGAGGAAGAAAAAGGAAGCTAAGGAGAAGGGCACCAGGGTGGAATTGATGCGTCAGCCAGCTGAACCAAGAGAAGCTCACTTCATCCACATTCATGGAAAAGAACCTGAGCTCTTTGAACCAATTCCTTACGAGTTTATGGCATAATGTCACAATATCCTTTGCAAAATATTCCATTGTTGCTTAAGCATTAGGATGTGATGGTGCTTTGTAAGGCTTTTTCGAATTGTATATGGTGGGGCAAGCACTCTCATATAGGCAGAAATATCTCAAGCGCTACCTGAGTGTCTCCTGAGGAAGGCTTGAGGTCTTATCTCATACTTCCGTCGTTCTTAAAAGGGCTGCCAGGGGTGCTAATAGGGCAGTACTTCTGTCAGGGGCCCTAATCAAAAAGGGTCCCAGTGTTATGTTAAAAATAGGAACTAGTAATGGATGGGGGCCCCATTTGAGGTAGGTGCATGGGGTCCTGAAACAGTTAATAGATGACTGATAGCAGCTCTGGCTACCAATACACCCCCTATAACTACGGCCCTGCCAGCTAAACCTCCATTTTCCCCCGTTGGGCCCTGGTGAGAAAAGTGATAGGTGGCTTCTGCCAATTACCATTTGCCATTTCCAATACCCGTATCGTCTTATATGTCAAAGGGGCCCCGTAGCAGATGCTACCACTACTGCTATAGCTATGCTGTCCTTGTCTTTTCAGTTAGCCATTGAAAGGAATTAATTATTTTAGCCTGTGAATTCTTTTCTGTGACTCATAGAGCCAAATTGTCCTCACTAAGTTGTACCACGTATCCAGTTTACTGTTATGGATGGTAATTCCAGCTTCTCACCTGTTTCAGTATAAAAATTAACCTGATTATCTCCCATTGACTTTATTGGGAATCAACAATTAAATCGAGATTTAATCGATAATCAAAATAATTTTATTCAAAATCGGTAATCGACTAGATCTCGATTTTTTTTCTAAGCAATCGCTCATCTCTAATGCCAAACTTCCTATAGCATGCCTACCTACCAAGGGTTCACCTATAGCCTACCTACCAGGGGTCCATCTATAGCCTACCTACCCACCAGGGCCCACCTTAAGCCTTCCTACCTACCAGGGGCCCACCTGTAGCCTTCCTACCTACCAGGGGCCCAACTGTAGCCTATCTACCAGAGCCCCAATTATAGCCTACCTAACTATGTGGGGTCCACCTCTAACCTACCTACCTAACTACCCACATGGGGCATACCTTCAGCCTAGCTACCCACCCACGTGGGTCTCACTTACAGCTTACCTACTTACCTAGGACCTAGCTACAGTATACCTAGCTATCTGGGGCCCACCTAAAGCCTACCTAGCTACCTTGGACCTATCTACCTGGAATCTGTTTATCTGCCAAATTAGGGCCTAACTACTGCCTACCTATGGTCAATCTTCCTACCTACCTGTAGCCTACCAACCTAACTAGGACCTATCTACCTTCAAAATGGTCTACATACCTAGGGCCGATCTACTTACATATGGCCTACCTACCTGGGGCCTAACTGCTGCCTTCATACCTACCTGGGGCCTACCAACCTACCTACTGACATGGAACTTACTAACCTACCTAAGGCCCACCAACCT
The DNA here is from genome assembly GCA_025379985.1 of Phyllomedusa bahiana. Taxonomy (NCBI): domain Eukaryota; kingdom Metazoa; phylum Chordata; class Amphibia; order Anura; family Hylidae; genus Phyllomedusa; species Phyllomedusa bahiana. Next base: position 29,033 of record JAODAL010038867.1, on the reverse strand, counting down.
ACCTAACGGGGGTCTACCTAGCTACCTGGTGCCTACAAACCTACCTAGGGCCTACCAACCTATCTAATTGGGGTCTGCCTAGATACTTGGGACCCACTTAACTACCGGGTAATATAAATCTGAGGGGTACAGGCCATATCTGCAGCACAGTCTCCAGGGATTTAATCGTCTTTTCATTCCTACCTCCCTAGGGGACTATGCCTCTAAGCTATGGCCTGTACCCGCTCTCCCACCCCTGGGAAGTTTGTACAGTGGTGGGGAACAGTGAGGGAGGGGCTGGAAAAGTGAGGATTCTAAGATATTTGTGTCCAAATCTGCAGGGACGTGTGGTGGCCAGGAGAAGTCATCATTAGTGTTGAGCGATTGCGTTGGCCATCGACATCGGTCGATGGTCGATAGTCGACCATCATTGACAAGATAGTCGATAGTGAGCAGTCGATAATGAGCGATGACCATTAAAGTCTATGGGAGAGCAACAACACCTTCATTCTTACACCCAAACAGGGCTGGAGAAGCTGGAATTAAAATCCACAACAGTCAAATGGATACGTGCTACATCTTAGGCAACACACTTAGGTTATAAAAGCCACAGAAAAAAAAAACACACAACATTCACTATCCCTGTCTTGTTCCACAGCATGACCCTTAAACCTGCATCACCCACAAATTAAAAAGTGCCAGAAGGCAGTATGATTTTGAACCATCATCTTACTTGAACTGGACATTGAATATCCCTGTCCTGGAACGCAGCTGAGCCCAAACCTGCATGACCCCAGATTTAAAAGTGCCGGAAAAGGAGTCTTTCAACCACCATTTTAGTTTGAAACTGGACATTGACTATACATGTCCTGGGCCACAGCATGAGCCCCAAACTTGCATGACCACCAGATTCAAAAGTGTGCCAGAAAAAGGAGTCTTTCAACCACCATTTTAGTTTCATTGGACATTGACTATACCTGTCCTGGGCCACAGCATGAGCCCCAAACCTGCATGACCCCCACATTTTAAAAGTGCCGGAAAAAGGACTCTTTCAACCACCATTTTAGTTGAACTGGACATTGACTATATCTGTCCTGTACCGCAGAATGACCATTAAACCTGTCTGACCCACAGATTCAAAAGTGCCGGAAAAAGGAGTCTTTCAACCACCATTTTAGTTTTACTGGACATTGACTATACCTGTCCTGGGCCACAGCATGAGCCCCAAACCTGCATGACCCCAGATTCAAAAGTGCCGGAAAAGGAGTCTTTCAACCACCATTTTAGTTTCACTGGACATATACTGTCCCTGTCCTGGGGTAGCGCTTGCCCCTCCGTATGAGTGCGGACCATGTGAGCTTCACTTGGAAATACTGGTGGTTAACGCTGCTGTTCCACCCAGGTGCCCTTTTTCTTGGCATTCTTTTTCTTATTTTACAAAACGTGCTGGAGGAAATGGTCTCTGTACTTTGTTCTCTGTCCGTGCTCCATACTCCATGTCCTCTGAATAACCTACATCTGGTCAAGTTTTCCTGTACCTCCCTTGTACAATTCAGAGGAATTTTTATACCAGCTATTTTGTACATGCAAGTTTTTTAGTAGATTAATTCTAGAAAACACATTTTTAAAATACAGTCATATGAAAAAGTTTGGGCACCCCTATTAATCTTAATCATTTTTAGTTCTAAATATTTGGGTGTTTGCAACAGCCATTTCAATTTGATATATCTAATAACTGATGGACACAGTAATATTTCCAGATTGAAATGAGGCTTATTGTACTAACACAAAATGTGCAATATGCATTAAACCAAATTTTGACTGGTGCAAAAATTTGGGTACCCTTATCATTTTATTGATTTGAATACTCCTAACTACTTTTTACTGACTTTCTGAAGCACAACATTGGATTTGTAAACTCACTGAGCTTTGAACTTCATAGCCAGGTGTATCCAATGATGAGAAAAGGTATTTAAGGTGGCCAATTGCAAGTTGTTCTCCTATTTGAATCTCCTGTGAAGAGTGGCATCATGGGCTCCTCAAAACAACTCTCAAATGATCTGAAAACAAAGATTGTTTCAACATAGTTGTTCAGGTGAAGGATACAAAAAGTTGTCTCAGAGATTTAACTTGTCAGTTTCCACTGTGAGGAACATAGTAAGGAAATGGAAGACCACAGGGACAGTTCTTGTTAAGTCCAGAAGTGGCAGGCCAAGAAAAAATATCAGAAAGGCAGAGAAGAGAATGGTGAGAACAGTCAAGGACAATCCACAGACCACCTCCAAAGAGCTGCAGCATCATCTTGCTGCAGATGGTGTCACTGTGCATCGGTCAACAATACAGCACACTTTGCACAAGGAGAAGCTGTATGGGAGAATGATCGAAAGAAGCCGTTTCTGAAAGCACGCCACAAACAGAGTCGCCTGAGGTATGCAAAAGCACATTTGGACAAGCCACCTTCATTTTGGAAGAGGTCTGTGGACTGATGAAACAAAGATTGAGTTGTTGGGTCATACAAAAAGGCGTTATGCATGGCGTCCCAAAAACACAGCATTCCAAGAAAAACAATTGCTATCCACTGTAAAATTTGGTGGAGGTTCCATCATGCTTTGGGGCTGTGTGGCCAATGCCGGCACCGGGAATCTTGTTAAAGTTGAGGGTCGCATGGATTCAACTCAGTATCAGCAGATTCTTCAGAATAATGTACAAGAATCAGTGATGAATTTGAAGTTACGCCGGGGATTGATATTTCAGCAAGACAATGATCCCAAACACAGCTCCAAATCTACTCAGGTATTCATGCAGAGGAACAATTACAATGTTCTGGAATGGCCATCCCAGTCCCCAGACCTGAATATCATTGAACATCTGTGAGATACTTTGAAGCGGGCTGTCCATGCTCGGCGACCATCAAACTTAATTGAACTTGAATTGTTTTGTAAAGAGGAATGGTAAAAAATACCTTCATCCAGGATCCAGGAACTGATTAAAAGCTACAGGAAGCGACTAGAGGCTGTTATTTTTGCAAAAGGAGGATCTACTAAATATTAATGTCACTTTTCTGTTGGGGTGCCCATACTTTTGCATCGGTCAAATTTTGGTTTAATCCATATTGCACATTTTGTGTTAGTACAATAAACCTCATTTCAATCCGGAAATATCACTGTGTCCATCAGTTATTAGATATATAAAATTGAAATGGCTGTTGCAAACACCCAAATATTTAGAACTAAAAATGATTAAGATTAATAGGGGTGCCCAAACTTTTTCATATGACTGTAGGATGGAATCCCACCATGTCTTTGTTTCTCTTTTTTTAAATGTATTAAATGGGTTGTCTCAATACAGGGATTGATAGCTATGTTAAAGATCTTGCAAAAACAAGTCATTTTGCAATATGTGTCCATTATCAGTGTCCTACCCTATCCTTTTTTCTGACAGCACCATCACCCTTGAGCCACTCTTGACAATTGTGAAGAACAAATGTCTGTTAGAAACAACATTTTTTTTATAATAGGACCTGTAGTATAGCTGCATTTAAAAGCAAAATGTCCCAAATTCAAAGCATGACCCTTTGAGACACTTTGGACAATGTGGAAGAACAAATTTCTGTAGAAACAAACATTTTTTTTATAAATAGGGAAACTGTAGTATAGCTTGCATTCAAAGCAAATGCCCCCAAAAATTCAAAGCTGACCCTTGAGCCACTTTGGACATTGGAGAGCAAAGTCTGTTAGAAACAACATTTTTTTATATTGGGACCGTAGTTATTGTGTTTTTACATTTCAAAGCAGCATGACTCACAAATTATCAAAAATGACTTCTCAGGCCATGTTAAAAAATTGTGAGGGAGAAATGCCACTTAGAAGCCACATTTTCTTTTCAAAGGTACCATGGATAATTGCTGTATCTCACAGCTACATGTACCCCACTAAAAAATGTATAAATTGGAGCTTCTCAGCCACTATTAAAAATTGTGAGGGAGAAGATGCCACTTAGGCTAAGCCACATTTCTGTTCCGCAATGAGATGCCATGATTATATGGCTGTTTCTCATTAAGCTCATGACCCCAAAAAATTATAAATAGTTGAACTTTCAGTCCGACTATTAAAAATTGTGAGGGAGAAATTCCACTCACAAAAAAGCCACATTTCTGTTCCAAAGGACCAGTGATGGATTGCTGAATATCTCACAGCTACATAGTACCACACTCGAGATAATTATAAAATGAATGCTTCTCAGCACTATTAAAAATTGTGAGGGAGAGAGAAGCCATACTTGAAAAGCACAGTTTTTTGTTCCGAAAGGAGCTCATGTAAAGTTGTATAGCTGGTATGTCACCGCAAATACTGACCTCAAAACCATTGAGACAATGCGGAAGAAACTTTCTAAAGATAAAGTCGTCAGCGGAATGGAATACGCGGTGGTTGTCATGAAACCTTGCTGTGTCGCTTTCTTCTACCAGTACTCTCACAGCAAAACCAGCAAAAAGTGAAGACTGTTGGGACTCAAGAGATTAAAATTGCGTAGTAAGAAATGGATTCATTTTAAAAAAGCATCGATGCATGAGTAGGACCATTTCTGTTTCGAAGGCAAGTGAAGTAGACCGCGTGAACTAATCGGTGAGTCCTCGGGCAATTTTGGGCGCACTCAAGATGTCTCTCAGAGATCCTCTTGCCCTGATTCATCTTGAAGAAAGTCAAGACTGATCCACATTATCTGTGGAAAGGCCGGATGCGTTTGTCTTGTAATGGGGACTCCTCCAGCGTGCTGTACAAAAAAAAAAGTTCGCGCAAGATTTGATGCTGGCTGCTGGGGAGGACAACACTCTATGGCGTGAGCAGCTGGCCATTCTGTCGCATTTTGGATACCCAGAATGTCTATTGGGTCCGGAACACACATACAACAGAAACGCGGTGTTGAGCCGCAGATAGTCGTGCACAATGATCTTAAGCTGGTCTCTCAGTGTATTGGATGTGGTGCCTGCTTCGCTGCATGCGTTGGTGAGGTGGTAAAACTCAAAGATTGCCAGAGATCACCCATTAGCTTCTGCCACCTTGCCTGCTGCTGCCGCTTTTTTTTTACGCCTGCTTGAGCACTCTACTGCTGTTCACGTCGCTGATGTTGTTCCAAGTGACATCTTGGGGAACTGAAAGCTCAGACGCAACGAGATGTTCTCCAGTTGAGTTCATTCTGCAAGGTATCCAGTTATCCTCGAATCTTTGTACTCTCTATTTGGGTGGGTGGAAGGAAAGTGCTGAGTTTTGATTTTGTACCGGAGATCAGGAGGGTGGCACACAGTAACTGATGTTTCATTTTGATGGCTTATCCTGAGGTCATGTTGAGGAAATGGAGCATCCAAGCACTCATGTGAGGATGGAGCCATTGATTTCCGCAGCCTCTGGGTGCGAGGGCCTAGCAAACTGTTCTTCCTATCTTCCTCCTCAGCCCTCATATTGCGCCAACCTCTTTCCAAGGCTGGGGACGTTGGTAACCTCGGTGTCTAGGAATACCTCCTCCTCCGCTGACTCCGGCACAGCTTATACACAGCCCTGGACTTGCCTGAGATGATGCACCCTGAGAGCTGATGTGCCACCTTGCACTAGCTCTGGACCCCGAACCACTGCTAATGAAGACGATGAAATGTGATGAAACTGTCGGGCATTGTGGATTTGACGGAGAGAAAGGCTCGTTGTCCGCATCTGTGTCCGTTTCCTCCTCCGTTGCTGGCGGGACCTGTTGTTTCCAGACGTGTTCCAACGATCGTTTACTCAGAAAAGACTAAGATAACGACAATGTTCAGGCTGTGACAAGGGCATTGTCCGCACTGACATTTTGGTGGCTTCTTCAAAAACTGGCAGGATGGTGCAGAGAGCTTCTTTCACCTGCCTCCACTCTCAGGTGCGCTCAGAACACCCGAGGTCCGCACGGCTGCTTGTCGGCATGTGTCACTTCGTACTGCGTAATGGCATTGCGCTGCTGCCACAATCGCTGGAGGCATGTGGAGGGTGGAATTCAGGCGTGTTGCCAATTTGGGTGTGTCGTCCCGACACTGTCTCACGAGGCTGTCATAAGAAGGGCAGCTTGCAGGTTGGGTGTTTTTTATTTTTCTCTCTGGAATAATGAGGTTCGTGTTGACCCTGATGAGAGCGCCACGTGATTGGCTCGATTGAGACGGTAAAGATAGGATTGGACTGCCCGATGTTGAGATCACGTTGAAGTCGTGGGCAGCTAACAGTCTTTTGCTATCAAAATAATGTGATAAGCAAGAGTCTCGCAATTGTGTTTGTTTTAATAGTATGATAGTCTAGCTATGAAATGCTTTTTAGTGCATTTCGACGTAGTGTTATTGCCCTTTTTGCGTAGTAATGAGCGCTGGCGGCGGTCGGTGTGTGTACAGTGTATAATTACATGTTGTGCCGCAGCCCTGCCAGTAGGCACCCAGGTTTGCATAGTTTTTGTCAGACATTGTATGTGGTGCAGAAAACATACATATATATACACCCCTGGTTGTACATTGATTTTAACCTATATTGGAAGGAAGGGGTGCTTCCCCTTTTTGTGTTGTTTTTTCCCCACCCACTTACAGCTGTATAAGAAGGGCAGCTTGCAGGTTGTGGGTGTTTTTTATTGTTTGTCTCTCGGAATTAAATGGAGGTCGGTGTCCCAGCGAGAGGCATGATTGGCTCGAGTTGGCGGGAAAGATAGGATGGGACTGCCCGATTTTGAGATCTCTCAGAAATTGAATGTCGTGGTGCAGTTAAACATCTTTTGATCAAATATGTGAACCGAGAGGTCTCAAAGTTTTTTTCATGTATGATAGAAGCATAAATGTTCTTTAGGGATTTCGACGTGTGTATTGCCATTTTTGCGTAATTGTGCGCTGTGCAGTCTGTGTGTGTAGACATGTATAATTACATGTGTGCCGCAGCTGTCTGCCAGTGGTCGACCCCGGAGTTTGCATAAGTTTTTTCAGAATTCGCGCTGTTAGTTTTTGTGTGCAGGAAACATACGTTTGATACTTGGTGTACATGGATTTTTTTAACCTATATGGGAAGGAAGGGGTGCTTCCATTTTGGGTTTCTTTCCACCGGCCCACTATCTCAGGCTGTCATAAGAAGGGCAGCTTGCAGGTTGGGTGTTTTTTAATTTTTTCTCTCTTAATATTGGAGGTCGGTTGTCCCAGCGAGAGGCTGATTGGCTCGATTGAGAGGAAAAAGATAGGTAGACTGCCGATTTTGAGATTACGTTGAAAGTCGTGGACAGCTTAAACATCTTTTGATCAAAATATGTGATCCCTGATCATGACTCTAAGAGACATGGGCAGCTGAGGAACGCTTGGTGGTGGCGGAGGAGGAGGAGGCGGAGACAGAGGGTGTGACAGTGGTTGGGAGGCCCGGCGTCGGTCTGGCCTTTTTTGGCCTTGGATGCCTCCATTTCAACTCATGCATTTCGCTGCATGTTGGATAGGACATGTTGGTGGTGGTTAACCACCTAAAGGTCTTGCCTCTACTTATGCATTTACGCATAGGCGGGCATTATGACATCGCTGGTGAATCAGGAGGCTTGGTCAAAGAAGGCCAGGCTTTGAGAGGCCCCTGACCCTTCTTTGACGGCGAAAAGCGAGGAGCGGGGTTTGCGCTGACCGTGGCTGGCGGAATCATATCAGGGGGACTTTGCGCCCCGCCCTCCCCCTTTTTTGAGGGGGGAACCCTAGGGACACTCCCCCATCGTCTTCCTCTTGTCCAGTGTGAACGCTCGCAAGCAAATTCTGCTGAAAAGACTTGTTGGTCCGCAAAGTCGTTTTTTCATCATCAACCGGGTGACTTTGGTCCTGCATTCGCATCCAGGAGTGGGGCTAAAACAAAAAGGGGACTGCAAGGCGTTCCCCGACCGCCGGGATTTTTGCCGATTGCCCGGGGCTTCCTTCTCCTCCTCGATGGCACAGTAACTGGGGTCGGGGCAGAGAAAATACCCTTTTTGGCCCTCTTGATCTTTTAACATCCCTTCTGACCCCAACTGCTTTTTGCATCAAGGGTCTTCAGAAAATGGATTATCCACAGTGGTGGGTACACGGTTGACTTTTGGGCTGCTTCATGTTGGACGGTGCTGGTGTGTGTGAGCATTGGGGGCCCGTGACGGGAACGAAGAGGTAAGACTGCTGGTTGCAGGTTGCATTAACCACTGAAGGACAGATTGGGCGACGGTTCGTTATGAGATTCACGGGCCCGCCCCCGCGATGACAGGCCTGACGGTCCTGCAATGACATCCGTTCAACCCCGTGATGTCCCCCAGCACTGGAAGGACACCTTCTCTCGTCCCTCTACCCCCATGTCCTACCCCCCCTCTTTGCCGTTACCCCTAAATTTTCGCTCCATTTTCGAGATATAAAATTTTGAAAGGTAGGAAGAGTTTTGGAACTCTTTTTTAAAAGACGGAAAAACACAGCATTCTCAAACCCAAATAAAAAACAAAATTGCTGATTCAAATATAACTAAAAATGTAGATCTTAAACAAAGCTGGCCTGCGCCAAAGTGAAAAAGGTATCTGAAATGTTTCGGATAATACAAGGTATTCTTGGGACCATCAATTCACCTGTGGGAATAAAAATTGCTGTATTCAAATTTAAGTGCAAGCTGCCTCAATGAACAAAGCTTATGCGCCAAGTCAAAAAAAAAAGTACTGTTATGTATTTGTAAATACAAATATTTTTGGCACCCTTTTAATTCACCTTCGTGCAAAAAATTTCTGTATTCAGATTTAAGTGCAAGCGCCTCAATGAACAAAAGCTGATGGCCAAAATCAAAAACACGTATCGTTATGATTGATAATCAAGATATTTTTGGCACCTTTTAATTCACTTTGGGGCTATAAAATTGCTGTTTTCAAATTTAAGTCAAGGTGGGTATATCAACAAAGGGGGAAGGGCAAAATTGAAAATGAAAAACCTATCTGAAATTATACTATAATAAAAGTGGGGTTTTGCACCTAAAAAAGAGACCTGAGTTACTAGAAAAGATGTGTATCCTTAGGTTAGGGGTGCCCCCAAAACCAGGAAATTTTTCAATAGAAAAAACGTTAATAATAAAGCTATTGCAGTGCAATGTTACACAAGTTTGGTGAACTTTATCCAGTATTCTTTTTTAGGGCTTTTTATTCGTATAAAACAAAAAATTTTTGGTACCTTTAATTTACCTGTGGTGACTATAAAATTGTGGTTCAAATTTAAGTGCAAAGGGGGATATACAAAAAAGGGGAATGGGGAAAATTTAAAATGAACACTACTGAAAAAGTATATGATAATAAAAATGGGGTTTTGCACCTAAAAAAGAGACCTGCAGTTACTAGAAAAGATGTTATCCATAAGTTCAGGCTGCCCAATACCTGGAAAAATTTTTCAATAGAAAATGTTTAAAAATAAAACTATTTTCAGTGCAATGTTACCTAAGTCTTGGGGAAATTTATCCAGTATTTTTTAAGAGCTTTCTGTGTTTTGCCCGCGGGGTCTCCCTCCGTTTCCCCCCCCCCCCCCCGTACTTTACAGCGGTAGATGCTCCTTTTAAAATTCCTACCTAACTATATAAAATCTTCCCAATCTTAATCTAACTAAATTGTAAGGTCACAGCTTTTGTAGAGGTTTCTCTGTGAAAAAATTTAAAAAAATTTTTGCTGAGCTGTTTGCACAAGCAGAGCGCACGACCCCTGCCTGAGGCCGAAGGGCCTGAGGCTGAACAAAACGCTGTTTTATGTAAAAGGGTCTTTTGATTTTCCCAGCCAATCGCAACCCTAAATCCAGTCATTGGGGCACACAATCTCACCCTGCTCTTTCTGTAATTGATTTTCTGGCCGCCAAAATGAAGGAAGGCCCGGAAAATGGCGCGATCTTAATAGATGAGCCCGATTTTAAAACCCAAATTATGCATGATCTAAAAAATGATCCCCCATTTAAAAATTGGGCCATTCGGGTTTGTCGACAATAATCGTCAACACTAAATCATCATTTGGAGTTGAACTAGATGTGAAGAAAAGACAACATGAACGGGCTCTCAAAAAACATCATTTGAGTCCAAGATGTAACTGCACTGTAATCACTCTGTCTGCAGAGTCTGTGTACACTGGTATCTATTACAATATAGTCACTGTATGGTGGTAATGTACAGTCTGCAGAGCCTGTGTACACTGGTATCTACCACTATATGATCACTATATATTTGTGTACTGATCTTTATTCAGTAACAGTATAGTGGTATTAGTCAGTCACTATGTGGTGGTATTTTGGGGTCATGTTTTAGCAGTATAATCGGGTTCTTATGTAGTAGCGTTACTGGTAATGTTTGGTAATGTTGTTCTGGGTATAATGGGATTTGTTTGGTAGCAGTATGATGGTGATATGTATGGTGAGGTATTTGCTCCTTGTATTAACCAGTAACTGCATGACTATTAGGTAAATCTATAGCAACAATTTCAGACTGTGTTCACATGCTGCGGAAACATCATGGTTTTTAGTTGTTTTGAAAAATTGCTGAAAAAAATGCAACATTACCGCAATATGTGAACAAAGTCATACTGATTTTTGTAGATTTGATGCTGCAGATTGAAAAATTGATTAAATGGATAAATTGAAATAAAATATTAATGTACACTTTATAAGAGGACATGTGACATGTTCTGACATCTATTTTAGAAAATACTTGTGTTCCCTGTGAAAGAGAAATTTTGGAGAATCTTCTAAAACTCTGAGATGTGCTGTTCCTTTACTATTGCTTCAGGCCTGAAGAAAGAGGTTTTCACCTCTGAAACTTCGCAGGTGCTCTGCACCCAGTGCAGCGGCTCCACTCCTCTACAAAACGTACCTATACAGGACTTTATCTACTTCCAAAAAATTGAATGAGCGTTGTTCTGCTACCCTTCAATAAGGATGAAAATTGTGCGGTAAGCCTAATGGGGCTATAATATGTTTTATATTTTGTACAAGTAAAGTTTGAAGATTTTATATATAATTTGGTTGCCTCACGTATTTTTTCTAGCATCAATGCAATTGGGAATTGGAGAATTCCTATTATAGCAACCTTGAACAAACGCGGTGAAATAGGGATAACAAATATCTTCATATATGGTACTGAAGATCTATAGCTGATAGTGTATGAAGGCTTTGTAAGTGGCATTGTATGAGGGCTCTTTGGATATAAAGCTATGGGAGTTGAGTTTAGAGATTCTGCGGTCAGAACAGTATGGATGAATCATCAAAGAACAAAGCTGGTTTCTATCTCTATTATCTTTATTTTGTAAGTCTATTCCTAAGATAAAGTTTTACGTGGTAGGTACGCTGTTTAGTGTATTGATCCATCTAAGCAATGTCACCTTGCGGTCGCAGGTTGACTCACACAATGTGCACAAAGGACCCCAAATTTCTAAGTATAGTATAGAGTGCCAGGGAAAAGGATAACAATGTTTTGAACTTTTGGCTTTCAGGCTCCATATCTCTCTATCCACCACAGCTTTGATTGTGAAACTACCAGCATTTTATAGACAATCATCCTGACTATCTCATAAATAAATTTGACTTGTAACTATTTAGCATCTGCTTAATTATACAGATTCTTATCATGTAACAGCATTGTTACTGTTTTGCTCCTGGTGGTGGAACAATTTTTTCCCTAATAGCTCATTGTGGTAATAGGTTGATTCCCAAGCAAAAAGTCACTGGTTCAAATCGAAGAACAGCCGTGAAGAAGATTTCCCAAGAAAAGAGAAACCGCATCATCCAGCTCATCAATAGTGGTCTCTTGGCCAAGAAAATTGTCAAACTGCATCATTGGAGTACCATGACAGCTGGAAGAATATGAAATGAAGTCCATACATTCATTCAAAAAGCCAAAAGGTGGACATCAAGGCAAAATAGCAGAGTCAACATGTCGGCTCATAACAAGGTCTATCAGTTCTAGTGCAACAAACACAGCAGTGGAGGTGGCCCACATGCTTTTAATAGTGAGATCACAGAAGTACATGCAAGCACCATGCAATACACATTACACAGGTATGGAATGGTGACCCAAAAAAAGTGAAGAAGACTCAACTTCAATATTGTCATAAGAAGCGTTGGCTTCAGTTTACAAAAAAGTATGAAGTAATGTAATTTGAAGTGATGAGATGAAAGTCAATAGACTAGGCTTTAATGGGTGCAAATTGGTCTGGAAGAATCAAGGGAACATATGGCTAATGGATCGAAAAATTGAAGGAACTGTCAAGTTTGGTGGAGGAAACCTGATGATATGGGGTTGTTTAACAGCCAAAGATGTTGGATACTTGGCCAGGATCCAAGGTGGTCTCAGTGCTGAGCTATATGTGAGTATCCTACAACATGAGTTACTTCGTACACTTGAGGACTATATGAAAATAGAGTAATTTAGGAAGAGAAATGTATCTACTATATACCCATTTTTATCTAATACTTTCCCTTTACACCCAAACATAACTTGGGGTATTGGATAGTATTTTATGGTGTTGGTACACTTATCTTAAAAAAATTTTGGTTTTTTTTTAAGGGGAATGAGTAAAAGTTAAGTTATGATTTTGTTTAGTGATACTCTTGTCCAGTGAATCTGTAAATTGCTTTCTTGACTTTTGTAGTTCTAGTGTGCTATTGGGTCACTGATATCTACCCTTGTTAAGTTGATACAGTGTTCCAGCAGGAAAATAAACCTGAGGGCTTTACATAAAGGGTTTTGGGGGAAAAAAAGGGTTTTAATGATTTTAGAATTACTAAATTGGCACCCTTGTTGTAAAACCCTCAAAACAAAAAAAATTTCGTTTTGGGGAGATTTTAAGAAAAAGCTTTTTATTTGTACCCCCAAGTGGATGCCCAAAGTATGCACAAAAAAGGGGGGAAAAATGTAGAAGAGACCCGGACAGATTTGGGGTCGGAGAAAGGCACAAAAAAACAGGCGGGTGTTAAAACCCAAAAGGGTTTGGTTTTACAAAATAATAAAATTTAACTTCAGCTTTTAGGAGAAAAACCCAGTAAAAAAAGGGGGGTCCCTAAACAAGAATCGGGGCATAACTAAGATACCCTAAATAGTTGCAATTTAAAATTTGATTTTATGAGATATTTTTTATAAAATGATGGGGTTCAAGTTCAAAGCTTTTTTGGGATGGTGAAAGGGAGCCCTCGGGCTTGACTAAAACAGCAGGGCATTCTCTTCAAATTTTTTTCTAAATACGGGAATGTTAAAACCCCCGGGGGGGGGGTTACACAGTGCGGGTGAAAAAAGCAATGAAAAATTCCATACACAGAAATGATTTTTTCCAGTCTTTTTAAAAACTGTTTTATTTTCCCAAAGGTTTTGCAAATAAAAAACCCCAAAATTTATGTTTTTAGCAAAAATTTCTCCCGGAAAAAAAAAACCCCACGCCCAGCAAGGGCCCCAAAAGAAATTTAAAAATTTCCCGGCAGTTTCTGGACAGCTTTTTAAACTTTTGCTGGGTAGTTTATTGGGGCCCCAAAGGTTAACAGAAACAGGTTTTTTTTCATCGGAAATTACGGGGGATTCAAAATTTTTTGGAAATTGCCAAAAATCCGAGGAAAGGGGCTGGGGGACTTCAGTAGAAAACCTTGCTGTAGTCTCCCAAAGCAAAAGGTTTTCTACTGAAGCCGCTGTCCATCCAGGGGAAAATAGAACATGTTCTGTCTTCTGCCGGCTTCCCATCTGATTCCCATACAGCCCATGTACTGGGCCACTGGGAGTCCGAAATCTGACCACGTTCTTTTGTACAATTTTTTCGGAATTTTGATGGTATTTTAACTGCTTTGGAGACATAGATTAAAACTGCATCCACACAACTAAAATACTGTAGGATTCTGATTCAATATTTGCACAGTAAAACCTGCAAATTTTTACTCGGTTTTCAGTTTTTGCCGCAGTTTTGGGATTTTGTTTTTCAATGGTTTTGAGTCAGATTGTCATGTCAAGGGAGGTACAGTGAGCCCTGACTGGAACCCAGCCCACTGTCCCTGCCTGCTTTACGTTGCCCCCCCCCAGGGGGCAGACGGGAAAATGGGGGGACAGTCCCCGCACTGTAAATTGCTGGGGGGGCCCTCAGGAGGGGAAATAGTCAAAGTCCGGTTCAATAACAAATCGGAAAAAGCCAAGCCACAAAACAGAACCCGGGGATAAAAAATAAACAAAAAGGGGCAAAAGGGCCAAAAAAGGGGGCTAGGTAAAAAAAATCAAAGAAAAAGCCAGGGTCAGGAGAAAAAAAGGGTGAGGTCAGGGGACACCCGGGAAGCAAACAACAAACAATAGCCCCAGATAGCAAGGCAGCCAGGGGAATATCACAGGGTGAACCCCCCGGGTCCAGGGAGTTTTAAAAAGGGATTCCCGGGGCACCCCCCCCCACAGCCGTTGGGGGGGCGGGCCCCCGGAACCTCCCCTTTTTGGGTGGTGCCCAAAAGCCCCCCCCCAGAGGGCCGGGCCTCTGTCACTCCAGAGCTACCAGTAGACTGTCTATCAGGGGGGGTCGCTGATCAGGGTGCTGCAGATTTTTGCTTCCTTTCAAAATGAGCGCAAACCTAGCCCTGACACAGATTCGGAGAAAATAGGGCGAATGTTGAAAAATTTTGGGGGGACTTGAAAAAAAAGGCCAGTTCTAAATGCTTTTAAAGGGAGTGTTTGAAAGCATTTTGAACGTTTTGTACCTGTTTTTCTGCAGGGTTTAAACTTACAGACAAATGAGCAGAGATTGGGGCCCTGTTCCAAGTTTTTTTGGGGAACGCCGGATGCTGACTACTCAACGGATTTTTGATTAAAGTTTATGGCAATGGTTTCTTGTTGGTTTTCAGATGGTTTCCAAATCCACTAACCGTCTAAAAGTCCGACCAACAAATCATGCCATATGGACTTACCCTAAGGGTAAAGTCTACACAGACTTTGGGGTTTGGGCGGGAAAAATTTTGGCAGATTAATTTAGTAAATTTTGAATAAAGCCCAAAATTGAACTTTGGAAAATGTCCCATGTCCCAATAGAAAATTGTGCTGTAGTCTACCCCAGCACAAATTTTCTTTCTATTTGAATTTATGAAAATTGTTTTGATCTTCTGGTTTGTTTACCGTAAGTTTAAATAAAACTGGGGGCGGCAAATGCGAAAACCGACCATGGTTTTTTGCGCACAGCTACTCCAAAAAACGTAGTAAGGCAATGTTAAAATATTGTTGGATTTTCAATGGTTTTAACATTAGCAGTGTAGAAATAACCTGACAGTGTAAATTTGGTGTCCTCTCAAAATAACACACAGTTATTAATGTCTAAACTGCTTGCAACAAAAGTGAGTACACTCCTAAGTAAAAATTCACAAATTGTGCCCAAAGTATCAATATTTTGTGTGACCAGCATTATTTTATTTGTAGATATAACTAGAAATATTTCTGTAGATATATCTATACAAATATCTATCTATAAATATTTTTATAGATATATCTGTAGATATTTATCTATAGGTAGATCTATAGACTTATCTACAGGGTATCTATAGAAATATATATAGGTGAATTTATGGGGAGATCTTTAGGAGGACCTCATTATGGCAAATTATGGTTCCTAATCGACATAAAACGGGTAAAGTTTACTCTGATACCATGTCAGTCAGTGAGAAAAAACATGCAAATGTGTATTTTTATATCGTGTATGTAAACTTCTGGTTTCAGCTTATATATATATATATATATATATATATAATATATATATATAAATATATATATATATATTATATCATATAGATTATATATATGATATAATATATAGTTATATATATATATATATACGGACACATACACAGACATAAAACCAGAATAAACTATATACAGTATATATATATATATATATATATATATATATATATATATATATATATATATATAGATTTACACCCTGCTTCACAGAAAATAAGACTGTGTCTTATATTAATTTTTGCTTCTAAAGACGCTAGGTCTTATTTTCAGGGGACGTCTTATTTTTCCATGAACAAAAAAAAAGTCAACATTTATTAATATACTGCAGTCATGTCATCTAAAACATCAGCAGAACCAGCCAAACTCTGAGTTCCCTGAAGAATTTCTTGTGACTCTATTTTCATGTAAACCAATCTATGGTACATTTATCGACCCTGGTATTTATGAACAAAAATCAACATTTATTCAATGTCAGTTATGTCTTCTTCTGGAACATCATTATAACTCTCCAAACCCTGAATTTCATGGTGAATTTCTTTTGACTCCGTTTCGTTTAGAATTATTGGCCCCAATCTCTCATGTCTAGCAATAGCACTTTCCTAACGTATGGCGTGGGGTGAGCTGTAGCAATGATTGCCGCTAGGTCTTATATCCAGGACAGGCCTTTTATTTTTAAGCTAGAAAAAAATTGCACTGGGTCTTATTTTCGGAGGATGTCTTATTTTTGGGGAAACATACTTTTGTTGTGATATATACACACTTTTATACATCCAGTCGGATTTTTACGGTTTTCAAATCCGAAATCTGTGTCACAATTAAAGGAGTTGTCTCATTACGAGCTTTCAGCCTGTCAGTGTCCCTGGTAAGTTGAACTGAGGGGCGTGCTTCTTGGTCTGTCTCTTCTGCTCCCTCTCCCCCCTCCCATCAGCACACAGGCAGCTACGTAACTTCTATACAGGGGGGGCGGGGGGGGGTTTGCTCTCAGAGTTCACCCTGTGTGTGCCTGCCTAGGTCTGTTACAGGAGAGGGCTGATCTATGAGTGTAGAGAGGAATGTGAAGCTGCTGTGTATGCTAATAGAGCAGAGGGGATGCATGTGTTCCTATATCCCCTGCTTAGCTTACAAGTCTCCACATCTCCAGCAACAACAAGGGCAGTGTTACTATACTCAGGATGTCTCACTAATACAGGAGAACATAAAGTATTCACATGCCTGATCTCTATAGTATTAGTATAGTCACAGTTCCAAAGACACATCATGATTATAGTAACAGACAGGGTCACTGCTGTCACATCTATCTGTGTAGAGAGCAGGAGGAAGCAGGGACACACTGGGATAATCCAGGCTTGAATGACTCAGACGCCTGAGTCCTCCCTCCCCCTCCAGAAGCATTCTGTGCGGGAGGGGCTCTCTGCTCCGACCTGTCTTCAAAGGTGATGAGTCATTCAGACCTGACAGCCAGTAAGATAAGGATCAACAGGTCGGCTACTATAGAGATTTGAGAAGCTGATGTAGTAATACTAACAGGGCTAGCTCAAAATCAGTAGGACATTTGTAATGAACATATATTGCAAAGCTGCTTGTTTTTTAAAGATCTTTAAATTAAAACCCAATCATTGTAGCGAGACAACCCCTTTAAACTGAAAAACCCTGCCGTGTAGACATACCCTAACATACTGAACATCCTGTCAAGGACAAAGACTTTGGACTCTGAACCATATGTCCAAAAATTAAATAAAGGATCCAGAATAACCAGACTCCTTTTAAGGTTGTGAGATCAGCAGATCAAACCATACCAATCAAAGTACCAGACGGAAAACCACAAAATGACTTCTTTGTGGAATCCTTTTCTATAAACTTGAGAATTGTATCCTTCTTTCTTTAGTTGAGCCACTTGTTGATAATAAAGCTCTTTTCATTAATTTCCAATCCAACTCCCTTTTTTGTTTGTGGATTTAGCCCTTTCATTCACATACCACCTACCTAAACATTGTACAGACCAAATCTACTCCATTCTCCTGTGGTAGTGGCCTGTTTAAGTAAGATAACACCTCTGTGAAATGCAAAAAAAGATCAGAAATGGTGTAAGGTCCATGGCAAAGAATTCAAGGCGTTGACTTGGCCTCTAAATCGCCCAGATCTCATTTAAAACCATTGGGATGTGCTGTAAAGATCCATGGAGGCCACACACTGCAATATTCAAGATCCGCTGCTAATGTCTTGGTGTGAAATGAGGGGGAAACTTAAAATATAAGAGAATATATATACTGTATATATACAAGTGTACTGTACTTATAATTGTGTTTCCTTAAATAAGCAGTAGAGGGCGGTATTACGTTAGCTTGGAAGTAAATCCAGTAACAAGTAATGTGTGCATGGCATTATGATAGCATAATGACAATTGTGGTCTTAATATTTCAATACATGCAATTTCTAGAGAAGAGGAAATCAATTTTATATGTTTAAGTCATGAATCCACTGAAGGTTGAATTCCCTGTATATTACACAGATTTTAGCCATGGGTTGTAGATGAGTTCAGCAAGCAACGGAAAGCAAAACAGAGTCATGAAATTACTACATTGTACAGCACCATCCTATGAACAGCAGTGCTGGAGTTTTTTTTATACTGGAAAAATACAGATCAATACAGATGTAGCAGAGCTGAAATTGTTACAGGGAACAATGCATGGAAAAATCCCAACATACTGTTATTTTTTTTTTTTTTATGGAGCGCTGTTTTATAAGTTTATGTTTATGACCAACTCAGATCTGCTGTGTCTGTATGGCGGTATATTATGTATTCCCCAAAAGTAATCACTTTTCTTCAATCTTTACATTTCCACAAGGTTCTTTTAGATAAATATATGTATATGATGACACAAGTTCAGCAGAGCTGAGTTAGTAACTTAGCACAGCTTATTGTTATTCTGTATCATGGTAAACAGTAAAAGCTATAGTAATGTAAAATCAGCCAGGTTTTGTGATTTAGGGCAGTGGGCCATACAGTCAACCAAGAAAAAACCTGCAACAAAAGCATATATGTTTTTACCACAACTCATCACAGGTTGTTGTGTGTTTTTTGAGTGCACAGTGTGTACAGCTGAAATGACATGTTTTACCTGTAGAAAACTGCATTAAAAACCTCAGCAATTCATTTGAAATGTAGTGTATACATGAGACTGGAAAGCTACAGACACTTTCAGCTCTGCTACATCAATTCACCTGTATTGGACAGAATCACTTACCTTTGATCTCAATGGTTTATATCTTCATACTTCAAATTCTTTTGGTCCCTACTGAAAAATGTAATTTACTGACATGAATTTAAGAGGCTAGGCTGAACGGATTAACTATATAAATGTATATACTAAATCCCCATTCTACGCTTTACTGACTTTTATTAATATTTCTTTAGCTGCATTTGATAACTAGAACCCACCAGCAATCAGCTGTTATCTGTTGGAAAACCTGGCAGGAAGTGGTCAATTTTCCTCTAGTGCCACCACGGGAGGAATGAAGCATTACACATTATCCATATAAGTCAATGGGATGTCTATGTAATTCAAGACAGGACAGATCCTCCAGACCAGGAAATGTTCTTAGTAACCACTTATCACTCTTATCAAGTGATGAACATCCTGAGCAGTAAATCCTCCATTATTAACTTAGAACTGATTAACAATTTTCAGTATGTCGGGGAAATGTATATATTAAAAGGGTTCTCCATAATGGACAATACTTATTTGATAGCAAGGTCTCTACACAATATATTGATCATATAGTGTCCCATCGCTAAGATGCCCGGTGATCAGCAGTTATTGTGAGGGACAACCTGGTTATAAGGGTTTTATTTCCCTGCAGCGCCATCACTGGAAGAATTAAGCATTACATATTGCCCATTCACAGCAATGAGTTATCAGTGTGATGCAAGACAGGGCAGGTCCTCCAGAGAAGGAGGAACTCTTTGTAGCCACTCTCCAATCTGGCTAGAGGACGTAAATCCAGAAAAACCCTGCCCTATACTAAGAATTTCCTAATACAGTATATGAACATAGTTCTGGTATACCTGGACAATCACTTTAGATTGAAAGCCTGGATCCAGTCTTAGAGTTAAGAACAACAAAATGAAAAAGCTTTGCTTTTTAGTAGACATTTCAACCATCAGATTTTACAGCAAATATCCAAGTCTCACTAGGTTGTTATTCTATTCATTAACGTCATGGAGGCGTTAAGGGGTCGCAGACTGGGTAGATTCTGGCTGCTAATTAATACCTTCTATCCTAATCGTTTAACCAGTCAACACAACTGCGACATCTAGGATGTTACAGAACATTGCAGCACCTCACTTTGCTGCCCGATTGTCCCCAGATGAGATAAGTGTGGCAGATTGGTTGTCATGGCAGCCAAGGGCTTAATGAAGACTCCTAGGTCTGTCTGAAACAGTGTGCAATCGGAGATCAACTAAATAGCTAAATACTGCAGTGTATAAATTATCGCATGTTTAAGTCTCTAAGGGGACTAAATATTGCTGTAAAAAAAAGAAAATATTTATAAAAATAAAAAATAACCATAAAAAAGTTTTCCCATTCATCATATTAAAAAAATTTACGACATAAAAAATAATCTAATTGGTTCACTAACCCTAAGTGGCTAATAAGGAAAATATTGTAGGGACTTTATTAAAAAAAAAAAAAAAAATACTCATAAACCATTTGTGCCATATTTTAGAGAAGGTGGTTGGTGTTTATGGATTTTTACTTTTTGGGCATAGTTTTGGGCCCAGTATGAAAATTGTATAAATCTAAAACTTTCTTGGTTGCCCATAGCAACCAATCAGGATTCCCCTTTCATTTTTTCATAGCACTGTATGAAATGAAAAGGGATCTCTTATTGGTTGCTATGGGCAACTAAATAAGTCTTAGACTAAGACAGCTTTCATACATGTCCCCCTATGTTTCTTTATTGTTTATTCTTTAGGTTGGTACAATTCGAATTATTTCAAATATTTAGAATTTTCCTCATGTTGTACTTTAAAAAAATAGAAAAGTTTTCTACAGTGTTCACTTAGCAGGATAGTTTTATATATTTGGACGTTTTTAGATATGATAATGACAATTATGTTTATTTATTTTTTTATCTAACTGCTATGTAGAATGCCTAAAAAGTATAGAACATAGTTCTGGTATACTTGGCAATATTTTAGATGAAAGTGGGATCCATCTTAGAGTTAAGAACAACAAAATGTAGGCTATGCTTTAAGTAAAAGATTTAACCAAGTTTACAGTAAAATCCAAATTCATAGTTGTTCTATATTAAACGCATTGAAGGCGTTTTAGGTCGGACTGGTAGATTCTGGCTCCTAATTAATACACTTATACCAAATGTTTGCATTCAAACAACTGCGAATTAGGAGACAGATTTTTTGCAGCACCTCACTTTGTTGCTGCGATGTAAAGATGAATAAGTTGGCATTGGTTGTCATGGAGCAAGTTTGAGACAGGCCTCTGAATCAGTGTCAATCTGGAAGCTCTTATAAATAGCTAAATACTGCATAGTTAGAAATTATCGGGTGTTTTAATCTCTAAAGGAAAATACTGTTCTGTGTGTTAACATCATGGGGAGTCTAAAAAAACACATAGATATCAAGAATTGTGCTGCAAATAAAAAATATTCTTAAAAATAAAAAATACCATAAAAAAGTTTCCATTAAATTTATTAAAAAATTTTACGATCTAATAAAAAATTTTCATCATCATCCTAATAAGGGTGTTGCTATAGGCAAATATTTGTCATGACTTTAGCTTAAAAAAAAAAAAAATACAAAAAGGCCTAGTTAAGAGAAGGTGGATGGTGTAAAGGGGGTTTCACTTTGCATAGAATATTATGGGCTCAACAGTATGGATTGAATAACTCAAACTTTGGTTGCCATTACTACCAATAAAGGATTACCCTTCAATTTTTTCATTAGCACTGTAGAATGAAAAGGGATCCTTTTTGGGTTGCTTATGGGCAACTAAAAGCTTAGACTAAGACTGTTTGCCATACATGTCCCACCTATGTTTCTTTATGTTATATTAGTGGTAGCAATTCAGAAATACTATCCAACTGTTAGAAATTTTCGCATGTTGTACTTTAAAATGAAATTGTTGAGGAGGTGTGTCACGTTAGCAGAATAGTTTAATATTTGGACGTTAGATATGTGACAATTGAAGTTTATTTATTTTTAATTAATCGAGAATTTAAAATGGGCAGTGTTGACCCTTTCAAATTTAATTTTAATAGACAATGACCAGAGTACTGACCGACTGGTTACAAGGGTATAACCAAGTCAATGTTCTGAAGTGGCCATCACAAAGCCCTGATCTCAATCCTATTGAAAATATATGGGCAAAGATGAAAAAGCAGGTGCATGCAAGGTGACCTACAAACATGATTCAGTTACACCAATTCTGTCAGGAGGAATGGACCAAAATTCCTACCAGCTATTGCGAGAAGCTTGTGGAAGGATATCCAAAAGGTTTGACCCAAGTTATACAGTTTAAGGGCAATGCTACCACATACTAATGTAATGTATGTAAACTTTTGACTTTACAGAAAGTAATAAAAATGCCTTAAAAATTCTCTCTCTCATTATTCTGGAATTTGGCAGATATAAATAATTTTGGTTCCTAATTGACCTAAAACGGTTTATTCTGATGTCATGTCAGATAGTGAGAAAAACATGCATGTGTGTATTTTTATATAGTGTATGTAAACTTCTGGTTTCAACTGTATACTGCTTTTCTGATTTTGCTTCCATTTAGAGCTAGAGCAGCTCTTATCTCCTGCTTGCTTTCAGGTTTCCTCGGTTATGACTCCCTATCTCTGATCTAGCAATGCTGGTCAGGATGATAATGACTCCCTGCTGTGTCTTATCAGCAGCAAATGAGTTTGTTTACCTTTCTTACTGACACATTTTAACCCTTTAGAGCTCTGTAGCCTTCTGTCCTGCTGTTAAAACCCCTCCATCACCAATGTCTCTTTAATAGGCTCAGCTAGAAATATCAGAGCTGATATGCCAGTCACTGCTGTAGAACTACAATGAACAGAAAGTGGGAGCCTCAAGCTCCCTGTGAGAAACAGCCAGATGGGAAAACCCTTTTAAGTCCAACTAGGATATTAGATCATTAGGGGATGCAATTTCCTGTAATACTATTCTGGAATACAGGAGTATGTTCTAATATGGTTAAGATGGCAGCAAAGGAGGCCTTCATTAACCGGTTGATCATGTTGTAAGAGGGGTGGGGCAATTGCATTTTCTACAGCCTCTAAGTGGTTAAATGACTGGGATAACAATTATCTGAGACAGTGTGGGACTGGGGTACCTATGGGCTACAGATAGAGTTTCTTATAGGGGCATACCAGTTGAGTTGTTTCTGGGCCTCACTGGTGCAGTTTATTTTTGGGGCCCACCCTACAGCTACTGCAAATGACTGTACATGCCTTCTGTACTCTTCCTCTTGCTTTTTGCCTCTATTTCTCTACTTTTCTGCTTCCCCCAAGGATTCATATGCAGTTAAAAAAAACAACTCTAGGTCTACCAAGTTCAGGGGCCCACCAGGGTTTCCCCTGTTCCCCTGTGGTTCAGTCCAAGCTTGATCTTAGATCTTTGTCGCTAGCGCCGGGTGTCAGCATTAACAGCCGGCACCCACCAGGTATGGTGCAGACTTGGTGAGGAGCCCATTCCATACTCTCTTAGCAACATTATGGAGTAAATGTAAATCTAGTATCGGTCATGGGTTAATTGGCTACATTTAAAACATCAAATAGTTTTCTAATACATGTGTGAGATTAGATTGTGAGCCCATTTGACAAGTTCTAATAATCAGAGATGGCAATCTCTATATAAACCTGAAGAATATGTCACTGCTATGCGAAGAAACAGAAATGATTGATAATAATCATCCACGGTCTTCTCTATAGAAGAGCTTACTGATGTTATAGATGGGTCAGCTTAGGATACTTCAGAAGAAGACAATCCGGAAAACAAGAGTAAACAGGAAAACCACCATCTTTCATTACAGGCACTTACACAGGCTTCGCTTTTACTTTCATACAAGCTATGCAATATACAAGTATTCAAGAGACAAATCCTGTCAGGAAATCCGGAAAATCTAGTGCAATTAAAGAAAATTCTTCACCTCCATCACTCAGCCTATCTTTTATGCAAAGCCCAGCCTCCAGGGTGTAAAATGCAAGAAATCCTTTACCACCTACAGAATCAGTCAGCACTAGTGTAACCAGAGCCGCCATAGATTTCATAGGCAATGTATAGTGTAATGCTGTGAGACTTCTGTATTGTCCTGCAGACCACTAAATCTCTGCAGGTAGAAGCTCACATGTTCTTCTCTTAGTTAACTTGGAGAAGCTGTTTTCTTAGTTTTATCTGTATCTGAAAGAGCTTGGTGACAACCAATATGGAAATTCCGTAAACTAGCAAATCTGCCTCGTGACTCAGTGTTACAGGAACAGAGATGTAGTGATGCATAGCTAGATAGACTTGCCATTTATTGATGGCAGCTGGGACGACAGCTGCTAGAGATATATCAGTGGTTTCCTAGAAATGCACAACTTTCCTAGAAATAGATCAAAATAATAAATAATAATAAATACAATTTTTAACGGGGTACGGGGATTTAAGCAAATAATGCTTATTCTTTCAATAATGGGAAGTAAAGCACATTTTAAGACTGGGTTCTTGTGCTGCGTTTTTGTTTCATTTTTGTTGTTTTTAAACTACATCAAAAACACAAGCAATTAAAAAACGCATTGTTTTTAATAATGCAGGTGGTTTTGTAACGAACTCTCATTTGGACAAAAAAAAGACTTTTGAATCAGCTCACCCGTCTGTAATCAAATTCAGCTCCCAGGAGCACGGCAGGGCGGAGTCCTCACCCAAGACAAGTAATCATGAACGAAGTGCAGCCAGCTACATCCAGGACGCTGAGTTAGAATTGCAGTAAAACTTCCATTCTTTATTTCCAACAAGTATAAAAACGGTACATGGAGAGTAACTACATGCTTAGCACATACATGGCACAGTAGATAACCACTGTAGACCGATGCGTTTCGGAAGTTATTCCTTAGTCGTAGTCACCTAAGCAAGTGTCCGAGAGGAATACTATTTATAGGTACGCCCAAAAAAAAAAAAAAAAAAGGCATCACATGATCGGGAGAGAAAGAACACCTCCCCTTCGACGTAACATCCTCTGGCAAGACAAATTGCAAAGATATGACAATAAAAAAAACATCACTTACTACAAGGTAAAAAAAGATTACTAAAGTGCCAGGTATGAAATTATGCAAGTTATGCAAATACATTTAGCTAAAAAAGACAGATTACCAAGGGTAAGTAACATCCTGTATAATGTTCAAGACTGCAGGGATCCTGGTGCCCATTTTAAAGACCCAAACATGGATTCCCTAGTTAAAAGTTTACGGTTTTAAATCTCCGCTCTTGATGCTCGTGTAACTTTCTCTATTGCGCAAAAGCTGAAAGAGGCCCAAATTGCCACTAGGGTTTTTCTTGGAAATGCTTAGATACATTCGAGCATTTAAAACAATCAGTTCTCAGGGCATCAGAAAGATGCCTTCTGACCCTGATTTTCAAGGGGTTTCCAGTGGTGCACCCCACATATTGCAGCCTAAAAACTGTTGAAAGCAATAAGGTTAAAGACTGATTGCTATTGCAGTTTATAAAATGCCAATATGATAAAGATTTACCAGTTGCAAAAGATTGAAAAAACTTTAGTTTTAAATACGAAATTTGCAGGCTGTGCAAGTAGTGTGACCACAGCCATAAAAACAGTGCAGCTGAGCCAACTCCCTTGGACCTTATGGAATTAAAAAAAAAGACTAGGAAAATAGAAGGGAAAACCTATAGTAGGTGCTTTTGGAAACAAATCTATATATTTTGTATGGGGAATATGCAATTCTGGGCTTTAAATACAGTAAGGGTAAGTGATTTTTAATTATTTTGACAATCTCCATAAACTGTGAACTGTATGTGGTGAGAACGTAACAGCACATCCACATGGCTGAATTTAGGAATATCTTTTAAAAGGGTTTTCTGTCAATACTTTTTATCCTTTTTTGTGCTCTTTTTATTTTTAACTGTAGAAGAATATGTGCGTGCTACCAGTCTTTTAAACTATCTCATTTTGCGCTGCCTGATAATCTGAATAGCTAGTGCAACATCTTCTCATTCTGACAAAATTCTCCGTATGGAATGTTGTCCAAAAACCCTTTGTCGTGGGTGCCCAGGAGTCTGCGCGCAAAAAAGGGAATTGCGGGCAAGTAGATTTTCCTATACGGGGTCCCCTTAACCCTTCCCTCCTTTTGACCCAGCAAGGTTACATCCAAAAAATGCATAGCATTGGAATGACACTGTACGTAAATTTAAAGGTTCATGTTATTGTTATTGATGATTCAACAAATTCCACTGCTTGCTGTGCTTCCCCCCCACCCCCACACCATCGGAGGTCGTCTATATATCTCCCATACCAGTGATGTGGGGGGAGAAAGGACTAGATTCGAGAAGAGGTACCTCTCCTCCCAAACCGACATAAAAAATGCCGGCAAGGGAGGGAGAAAAACGTGCACCATAGGGAAACCCTCCTCTGCAGGTAAAAGACACCATCGATCATGATAGTACTTGTGTGACAACAAATATTCCACTACCTCTACCACAAAGGGGCCTGTTTTAAACCCTGGAAAGAACTGTAATTTACCGGGTGATATGTGAGACATGAAAGGGTGACGTCATGCGGCATGCAGGGATACAGCCCCCCCACGTCGCATGACAGCCAACTGTAATGAGGTTCCCATATTAAATGTTCGATACTATTGATGAGGGGCTTGGTTTTCGCGAAGATATCCCGGTAAGTCCATAACCAGGGGTTGCAAAATGCGTCCAAACCCCTAGGCCCAAAAGCTCGTTTAGGAAGCCTATGCCTTTCTACAATAGGACGGAAGGGGGTTGGAAAACCCCTTGTGGACCTTTGGCAGCGAGTGAAAGATGGCACTAGGGGTTCTCAACGTATAAATGCTCAGGCCGAAGCTTGAGAAAAGACACCATGAGAAACACCCTTTTGGAGTAAGTTCCCCAGTATGGTTTTATAAATTTAATTAGTTGGATCTCTATCCAAAATCAAATAGGTATTTGGAGTCTTGCAGCATGGAAACATTTTCTCTATGGTAAATTGCCTATCTAGGATTCACTACAGAACCTCCCCTTTTCAGCTGCCCGAACTATAAGCTCCTGATTATTCTTTTTTTTGCAAAATTACTTACGTTCATTTGGGAGTGATATTGCAAGATTTTTGCTATCATTTATGCGGGAGTGTAAGGGCCGTCAGATCTCTCTCAACTCTCTCCTGAAAAAATATCCAAAACCAATTGGTCGTGAATTGACTGGATAAAACCTGTCATTCTTGTGTTTGAAGTTTATAGGATCATCATTAACCTGTATGGACTCTGACTTCAATGTTCTAAGGGAAGCTACATTACACAATTCTACAAAAGGCAAATTTGGGAGACAAAATTTTTATATTTCCTTTTTATCATTTTTGTCATTGCTTTGCATTAGCTGTTATTATGCTATCACCCGGTTATCTATAGCTGAAAAATATTTTTTAAGGTGACTAAGCGAATCGATTTACGTCAATGAGTGTATTATATAAGTCAAAGTTATGTGAAGGTGCAAAATTCAGTCCTTTTGACAAAATACTAATTTGATCCTCTGTCAGTATCTGTGCAGACAAATTGATAACTGGATTTATGTCCTGCGCTCTTGTCACAGAGTCCATGGGATAACTTGCAGAACTCTTTGTTTTGTGCCTTTCCCCGCCTCGTACGTTTTTTGAACCACCTCTCCTAAATTGCTGGTTACCAGCATTATACATCATGTCCTGCGACATAGATTCTGGTGCGTATCGCATATGGCTGGTTTCAGAGTTAGTGGAATCAACTTTGAGGAGTCATCTGACACAGTGAGGGGGTCATTATGTGAAGTATCCCACTTCCGAAAAACTGACTCGTCTGGACTCTGTTTTCATTTTTGCAGTAATCAAAGTCCCTTTTAATATAGATCTTGGCAACTCCCTGTTGTGTTCTCTCCTCAGACATAGACTTTGTTTAACTCATTAGTCTCGGGTGTCTCGTTTTGGAATTTTGACTTTTTCATAGAGATAATGTCATTTTTCAACTTATAATAATTTTCTTACATTTTGCTTAATAATGTGGGATAGCTCGTATGTTGCTTTGCTGTTCCCTTCATTTTGCTAGCTGCACTTGTTCTTTAATTGTTTGCAGGGAAGTTTTTCATTATTGTATGATTAATTCAATAAGCTTCCTGGAACATCTGACAAGATGTTGTTCCATTGCTCTATGAAGTGTCAGAAAAAATGGTGGTGCATGATTCTTAATACGGAGTCCTCTCGGAATCATGTTTCTGTCCAGATAGGAATTTAGTGTGTGGAGATCCCACCATGTTTTAATTTCTTTTCATGAGACTTTCTCCAACTTTTGGAATAAAAATCTTAATCACGAGAGTCCTCTATTTTACCAGTGTTGGCAATTTGAAAGATCTCTGCGGCTTTCTTAATCTGTCTGTATAGTCATCAGTGATAATATCATTCGCGCTGTTAGTACTCTCCATGTTGTGTTATGTGGTGTAACCCACTATTTAATCTTGAACAATTATGCAAGATAATAAGTAGAAAAACGGGGAGCACCGATTCGAGACTCCAAAACATGCACAAGAAAAAAGACTTTTGAATCAGCTCACCCGTCTGTAGTCAAATTCAGCTCCCAGGAGCACGGCAGGGCGGAGTCCTCACCCAAGACAAGTAATCATGAACGAAGTGCAGCCAGCTACATGTTAAAGAACAAGTGCAGCTAGCAAAAGACGAAGTGGAACAGCATAAGCAACATACGAGCTATCCCACATTATTAAGCAAAATGCAAGATAATATTAATAAACTGGAAAAAGAACATTATTCTATTGAAAAAGTCAAAATTCCAAGAGACATCCGAGGGCTATGATTTAAACGAAGTCTATTTTCTGGAGGAGAGAACACAACAGGGAGTTGCCAAGATCTTATATTAAAGGGACATGAATACCGCAGAATGAAAACAGAGTCCAGACGAGTCAGTTTTTCGGAAGTGGATACTTCACATAATGACTCTTCAGTTGTGTCAGATGACTCCTCAGAAGTCGATTCCACTAACTGAAACCAGCCATATGCATACGCACCGAATCTATGTCGAGGACATGTTGTATAATTTGCT
>JAODAL010038866.1:0-38678 GCA_025379985.1 Phyllomedusa bahiana | reverse complement strand
TAGCCTGAAAGCCTTTTGTGATAAACCTTTTATTATATACGCATGAAAGCTTTAGCACCAGGGGGGCGCGGGTTTTCTCTCTGTTTTGCTTCCTTTCTTTTTGGGGTTTTTAAAATATTGGATCATCACGAAGCCTTCACTTTCTCGGTCACTCCCGCTCGATAATATCCTGATATCTCTATGGTAGTCACGGACAACGCACATATTTACTGCGCATGCCCGGAAATAGCTCCGCCCCATGTCGACTCTCGTAGCTCCTCGGACCACTCGGCTTTTGATTGACATTCCTAGAGAAAGCTCCGCCCCCGTCAGCTGTCACCTCGCGCAGCTCCTCGGATAGGCGGCTGGGCTGGCGCTGTACTGCGCAGGCGTTTTGATAGGCTTCTGATTGGCTTTTCCAGAGGAAGCTCCGCCCCCGTCAGCTGTCACCTCGCGCAACTCTTCGGATAGGCGGCTGGGCTGGTGTGGTACTGCGCAGGCGCCGTGCTCTGCCTCTGATTGGCCCCTGTGAGGTGACCGGGCCGGGGTCGCCATGACGCTCTTTCATTTCGGGACTTGCTTCGCTTTGGCTTATTTTCCATATTTCATCACCTACAAGTGCAGCGGCCTGTGAGTGCGGGGCCCGGGGGGGAGGGAATGCGGGGCCCCGGGGAGCGCAGGTCATGGCCCCGGCTGTCACTGACTGTCCCTCTCTTGCAGCTCGGAGTACAGCGCCTTCTGGAGATGCGTCCAGGCCGGAGCCACCTACCTGTGCGTGCAGCTCTGCAAGGTGAGAGACACAGGGGGCGGGGTGAGAGAAACAAAGGGCGGAGATAATACAGGGGGTGGGGTGAGAGATACAAAGGTCGGAGATAATACAGGGGGCGGGCATAATACAGAGGGCGGGGATAATACAGGGGGCGGGGATAATACAGGGGGCGGGGTGAGATACAGGAGACGGTGAGAGATACAGGGGGCGGGGATAATACAGGGGGGCGGGGTGAGATCTGGAGGTGAGGTGAGAGATACAGGGCGGAGATAATTTATTATTATTATTTATTTTTTTGCGCCATGCTTTCCCGGGCGTTACATTCGAGGGGGGTTCATACATCAAAGTCAAACGATACGTGATAAGGGATAATGACAATTGCCGACAAGGGAGAGAGGACCCTGCCCGCGAGGGGTTACAATCACAAGGAGGGGGAAAAGGGCAGGGGGTGAGGGGAACATGTCTGTGGAGGAAGTAATAATAATAATAATAATACAGGGGGTGGGGATAATACAGGGGGCGGAGTGAGGGGGAATAAGGGGCGGGGTGAGAGATACAAGGGGTGGGAGAAACAGGGGGGGGATAATACGGGGGGGCGGAGTGAGGGGGAATAAGGGGGGGTGGGGGAGAATAAAAGGGTGGAGATAATACAGGGGGTGGGGATAATACAGGGGGCGGAGTGAGGGGGAATAAGGGGCGGGGTGAGAGATACAAGGGGTGGAGATAATACAGGGGGTGGGGATAATACAGGGGGCGGACACACGGTGAATATGTGGCGGGGTGAGAGATACAAGGGGTGGAGATAATACAGGGGGTGGTTAAAAGGGGGGAGGAGGGGAATAAGGGGCGGGGTGAGAGTTTCAAGGGGGGGGGAGATATACGGGGGGGGGGGGATAATAGGGGGGGGAGTGGGGGGGGAATAAGGGGCGGGGTGAGAGATACAAGGGGCGGAGATAATACAGGGGGAGGGGATAATACAGGGGGCGGAGTGAGGGGGAATAAGGGGCGGGGTGAGAGATACAAGGGGCGGAGATAATACAGGGGGTGGGGATAATACAGGGGGCGGAGTGAGGGGGAATAAGGGGCGGGGTGAGAGATACAAGGGGCGGAGATAATACAGGGGGTGGGGATAATACAGGGGGCGGAGTGAGGGGGAATAAGGGGCGGGGTGAGAGATACAAGGGGGGGGGATAATACAGGGGGGGGGGGTAAAAAAGGGGGCGGAGTGAGGGGGAATAAGGGGCGGGGTGAGAGATACAGGGGGTGGGGATAATACAGGGGGCGGAGTGAGGGGGAATAAGGGGCGGGGTGAGAGATACAAGGGGCGGAGATAATACAGGGGGTGGAAATACGGGGGGGGGGTGTGGGGGAATAAGGGGCGGGGTGAGAGATACAAGGGGGGGAGATAATACAGGGGGTGGGTGGATCCAGGTGGCGGGGAGGGAATAAGTGGGTGGGGATAATACAGGGGGCGGGGTGAGAGATACAGGGCTTGGGGATAATTCAGGGGGTGGGGTGAGAGATACAGGGGGCGGGGATAATACAGGAGACGGGGTGAGAGATACAGGGGGCGGGGTGAGATACCGGGGGCGGGGATAATATAAGCGGTGGGTCAGGGGCGGGGTTCAAACTGGAATACAGACGGGGTAAACATATTTAAACGGGGGAAATCCAGGGGCTTTTACAAAAACCCCGGTAAATCACTAAAAAATACGGGGGGGGGGTAATTTTCAGGGGGGGGGGGTGGTACGGGGGTATATTTCAAAAGGGGGAAAATTTTAAAGAACCTTTAAATCAGGGGGCGGGAAAATACAGGGGGCGGGGGGTATCCCCGGGGGGGGGGGGGTGAGAAAAAAGGGGGGCGGGAAAAACACGGGGGAAGAGGACACAGGGGGGGGGGGTTTGGGGGGGGTCGGGGGCCCGGGGTCTCGGTCCCCTCGCCCCCCTTTTGGGGTGCGGGGGCCCCGGGGCCCGGGGGTTTCCCCTTACCCCCTTGTTTGTCGGGGCTCCGGGGGCTCGTCCCCTCTGCCCCTCTTGTGGGTCGGGGGCCCCGGGGGTCTGGGCCCCCCCTTGACCCCCTTGGGGTGTGGGGGGCTCCGGGGTCTGGGCCCCCCTTTTTGACCCCTCTTTGGTGTCGGGGGCTCCGGGGCCTCCCCCCCTCTGACTCCTCTTGTTTTTGGGGGGGGCCCCGGGGGCCTCGGTCCCCTCTGACCCCTCTTTGGTGTCGGGGGCTCCGGGTTCGGCCCCTCTGACCCCTCTTGTGGTGTCTGGGGCTCCGGGGTCTCGGTCCCCTCTGACCCCTCTTGTGGTGTCGGGGGCTCCGGGGTCTCGGTCCCCTCTGACCCCTATAGGGGGGTCTGGGGCTCGGGGGTCTCGGTCCCTCTGACCCCTCTTGTGGTGTCGGGGGCTCCGGGGTCTCGGTCCCCTCTGACCCTTTTTAGGGTCGGGGGCCCCCGGGGTCTCGGTCCCCTCTGCCCCCTTTTTTTGGGTCGGGGGCGCCGGGGTCTCGGTCCCCTCTGACCCCTCTTGTGGTGTCGGGGGCTCCGGGGCCTCGGTCCCCTCTGACTCCTCTTGTGGTGTCGGGGGCTCCGGGGCCTCGGTCCCCTCTGACTCCTCTTGTGTGGGGGGGCTCCGGGGGTTCGGTCCCCTTGCCCCTTTTGTGGTTCGGGGGCCCCGGGGGGTCTGGGTCCCCTGACTCCTCTTGTGGTGTGGGGGGCTGGGGGGTTTTCTGGTCCCCTCTGACCCCTGTTTGTGTCGGGGGCTCCGGGGTCTCGGTCCCCTCTGACCCCTCTTGTGGTGTCGGGGGCTCCGGGGTCTCGGTCCGCTCTGACCCCTCTTGTGCTTTTCTTCCCTCAGATGCTTTTCCTGGCGACTTTCTTTCCCACGTGGGAGGGAGCGGTCGGAGCCTACGACTTCATTGGGGTGAGATCATTATGGGGTCACTACTCCTGTTGGGCTAGGGGGATGATTGGGGGACTGCGCTCTGGCTGTGATGGAGTATAATACAGAATAAGAGCAAGAGGTATTCAGCTCTGGGTTTGGTGGGGTAAAAATAATGAATAAGGGCAGGGGTGACTGCAGCTCTGGCTGTGACTGGAGTATAATACATGATATAAGAGCAGAGTGGTGAGTGCAGCTCTGGCTGTGACTGGGGTTAAGAGCAAGAGGTGATGCAGCTCGGGTGTGACTGGGGTATACGACTGTAAAGACAGGAGGGGACGCAGCTTGGCTGTGACTGGAGTATACGACCTGATATAAGAGCAGAGAGGTGACTGCAGCTCTGGGGTGTGACTGGAGTATAATACATGATATAAGAGCAGAGTGACTGCAGCTCTGGCTGTGACGGGAATAATACTGAAAAGACAGAGTGGGGACTGCAGCTCTGGCGGATTTAGATAATACATGATATAAGAGCAGAGTGACTGCAGCTGTGACTGGAGTATAATACATGATATAAGAGCAGAGTGGTGACTGCAGCTCTGGCTGTGATTGGAGTATAATACATGATATAAGAGCAGAGTGGTGAGTGCAGCTCTGGCTGTCAGCGGGGTGTGCCCCCGGGGGTGGACTGCTGATGTGGGCACGCCCGTCCTGAGGGGCTTCACTGCTCCTAGGATTCCCATGAAGGGCCAGGGTTACCGGCCAAACCTGTGGGGCTTGTACTTGGTGATGTCCCGGAACGCAGGGAAAGGCGAGTACAAGATCATGGTGGCGGCGATGGGATGGGCGACCGCAGAGCTGGTCATGTCCAGGTGAGTGAGTGACAGCTGGTGCTTAAAGGGGAGCTCCACCCCGAGCATCTCCTGGGGTCAGGTCATGGCTGACGGCGCTGATTAGTCACTTCCTGTAGCGCGGTATTCCTGCTGTGACGCTGATCCGGCCGTGGCAGTGGCTTCTGGGTGGACTTCCCCTTTAAGTTGTGTCCTCTTAAACCGATGCCCCCTGCTTTTTTTCTTCGGCCCCGGGGTCTTCCTCTCGGGGCGGGGCCCGGGGTCGAATTTGAATGGAAATACTCAGATGACATCGACCCAAAAATAGCCTGGTAAGAGATCCGCGCCGCCCCCTCACACCGCCGCGCCGCCCCCCCCCCCCTCACAGCCGCCGCGGCCGCCCCCCACCCCCCCCCCCCCCCCCCCCCCCTCAAGCCGGCCCCCGGCCCCCCCCCCCCCCCCCCCCCCCCCAGGCCCCGGCCCCCCCCGCCCAACACCCGCCGCCCCCGCCCCCCCCCCAGCCCCCGCGCCGCCCCC
Source organism: Phyllomedusa bahiana (assembly GCA_025379985.1). Classification (NCBI taxonomy): domain Eukaryota; kingdom Metazoa; phylum Chordata; class Amphibia; order Anura; family Hylidae; genus Phyllomedusa; species Phyllomedusa bahiana. The sequence continues at coordinate 33,683 of JAODAL010038866.1, read as the reverse complement.
CCCCCACACGCCGCCGCGCCGCCCCCCCCCACGCCCCGCCCGCCCCCCCCCCCCGGCCCCGCGCCCGCCCCCCCCCCCCGGCCGCCCCGCCCCCCCCCCCGCCCCCCCGCCCCCCCCCCCCGCCCCCCCCCCCGCCGCCGCGCCCCCCCCCCCTCCCCCCCACCGCCCCGCGCCCCCCCCCTCCCCTCCCCCGCCGCCGGCCGCCCCCCCCCCCCCCCTCACAGCCGCCGCGCAGCGCCCGCTCTAACCTGTAGCCGTTCTCAGGTGCACTACATGGCGGTGGCGGCCCTGGTCTGGATGTGGACGCGCTACGATCTCCCCGCTCACTTCCGTCTGCCGGTCACCGTGCTCCTGGGGCTCAGCATGTACAAGGCCTTCCTCCGGGAGTGAGTATCAGGCCATGGAAATAGACGGGTCTGCATTCACTGACAGCAAGCAGAGATGGTGACAAAGGGAATCTGTGTGAGGTGGCTCCGAGCCAGAGTTTCCCTTTAGGCCCTGGGTCAGGGTGGCTGTCGGCCGGAGTTGCCCTTTAGGCCCCGGGTGAGGGTGGGTGTCGGCGGGTGTTGCCCTTTAGGCCCCGGGTCAGGGTGATTGTCGGCCGGTGTTGCCCTTTAGGCCCCGGGTCAGTGTGGCTGTAGGTCGGGGTTGCCCTTTAGGCCCCGGGTCAGTGTGGCTGTAGGTCGGGGTTGCCCTTTAGGCCCCGGTCAGTGTGGCTGTCGGCCGGGGTTGCCCCTTGGGCCCCGGGGTCGGGTGGCTGTAGGTCGGGGTTGCCCTTTAGGCCCGGGTCAGTTTTGGCTGTAGGTCGGGGTTGCCCTTTAGGCCCCGGGTCAGGGTGGCTGTCGGCCGGAGTTGCCCTTTAGGCCCCGGGTCAGTGTGGCTGTGGGCCCGGGGTTGCCCTTTAGGCCCCGGGTCAGTGTGGCTGTAGGTCGGGGTTGCCCTTTAGGCCCCGGGTCAGTGTGGCTGTAGGTCGGGGTTGCCCGTTAGGCCCCGGGTCAGTGTGGCTGTCGGCCGGGGTTGCCCTTTAGGCCCCGGGTCAGGGGTGGCTGTAGTGGGGGTTGCCCTTTAGGCCCGGGTCATGTGGTTGTTTAGGTTGGAGTTTTTCCTTTAGGGCCCCGGGTCAGTGTGGCTGTAGGTCGGGGTTGCCCTTTAGGCCCCGGGTTAGGGTGGCTGTCAGCCGCGGTTGCCCTTTAGGCCCGGGTCAGTGTGGCTGTAGGTCGGGGTTGCCTTTAGGCCCCGGTCAGTGTGGCTTTTAGGTCGGGGTTGCCCTTTAGGCCCCGGGTCTGTGTGGCTGTAGGTCGGGGTTGCCCTTTAGGCCCCGGTCAGTGTGGCTGTCGGCCGGGGTTGCCCCTTAGGCCCCGGGTTAGGGTGGCTGTCGGCAGGGGTTGCCCTTTAGGCCCCGGGTCAGTGTGGCTGTAGGTCGGGGTTGCCCTTTAGGCCCCGGGTCAGTGTGGCTGTAGGTCGGGGTTGCCCTTTAGGCCCCGGGTCAGTGTGGCCGTCGGCCGGGGTTGCCCTTTAGGCCCCGGTCAGTTGGCTGTAGGTCGGGGTTCCCCTTTAGGCCCCCCGGGTCAGTGTGGTTGTGGGGTCGGGGGGGGTCCGGGGGGCCGGGGGGGGGGGGGGCTGTGGTGTGGGCCCGGTGTTCCCCTTTAGGCCCCGGGTCATTGGCTGTGGGCCCCGGTGTTCCCCCTTTATCCCCCATGTTAGGGTATGTGGGCCCCGGAATTTCCCCTTTAGGCCCCGGGTTATTGTGGCAGTCGGCCGGGATTGCCCGTTAGGCCCCGGGTTAGGGTGGCCGTCGGAAGGAGTTGCCCTTTAGGCCCCGGGTTATTGTGGCTGTCGGCCGGGGTTGCCCCTTAAGCCCCGGGTTAGGGTGACTGTAGGTTGGGGTTTCCCTTTAGGCCCCGGGTCAGTGTGGCCGTCGGCCGGTGTTCCCCTTTAGGCCCCGGGTCGGGGGTGGCCGTCGGCCGGGGTGCCCCTTAGGGCCCCGGGGCTGTGTGGCCGTCGGCCGGTGTTCCCCTTTAGGCCCCGGGTCGGGGGTGGCCGTCGGCCGGTGTTCCCCTTTAGGCCCCGGGTCTGTGTGGCCGTCGGCCGGTGTTCCCCTTTAGGCCCCGGGTCGGGGTGGCCGTCGGCCGGAGTTGCCCTTTAGGCCCCGGGTCGGGGTGGCCGTCGGCCGGGGTTGCCCTTTAGGCCCCGGGTCAGTGTGGCCGTGGGGCCGGGGTTCCCTTTAGGCCCGGGCTGTGGTCGTCGGCCGGGGTTGCCCTTTAGGCCCTGTGTTAGCAGTGGGTGATGCGCTCACGCTCTTTGCTCTCTCCGCAGCTGCTTCGTGCACGTCTTCCTCCTGGGCAGCTGGACGGCGCTGCTCCTGAAGGCGGTGACCACGGGCGTGCTGTCCCTGAGCTGCCTCACGCTCTTCGTCAGTCTGGTTCACGGTAACTGAGCCCTTCCTGTGGCCCCTCCGGACGCTCCATCCACGAAGCCGGGATACGCCGGGCGGGGGGGGGACTTTGTATGTTTCTGCTTTAAATTAATTTCCTAAAACCTTTATAATAAAATACACTCGGACCATTCGCCTCCCACGTGTCCTGCAGCCAAGACCTTACTCCAGTCACCCCCAGAGCTGCCTCCCCCCTGCAGCATTGTGGGAAAGGAAAGCCATGACCTTACTCCAGCACCCAGAGTGGGCCCCCCCCCCCGCAGCTTTGGGGGGAAAGGAAAACCCCATGACCTTACCCGTCACCCCCAGAGCGCCTCCCCCCCGCCATTGTGGAAAGGGAAAGCCATGACCTTACTCCAGTCACCCCCAGAGCTGCCTCCCCCCCCTGCAGCATTGTGGGAAAGGAAAGCCATGACCTTACTCCAGTCACCCCCAGAGCTGCCTCCCCCCTGCAGCATTGTGGGAAAGGAAAGCCATGACCTTACTCCAGTCACCCCCAGAGCTGCCTCCCCCCCTGCAGCATTGTGGGAAAGGAAAGCCATGACCTTACTCCAGTCACCCCCAGAGCTGCCTCCCCCCCTGCAGCATTGTGGGAAGGAAAGCCATGACCTTACTCCGGGGGGGGGGGGGGGGGGCACCCCCCAGGCTGCCTCCCCCCCCTGCCCCGCATTGTGGGAAAGGAAAGCCTACCTTATCCAGTCACCCCCAGAAGCTGCCTCCCCCCCGCAGCATTGGGGGAAAAGGGGAAACCATGCCCTTACCCAGTCACCCCCAGAGTGCCTCCCCCCCCTGCAGATTGTGGGAAAAAGGAAGCCATGCCTTACTCCAGTCACCCCCCAAAAGGCTGCCCCCTCCTGAAGTCCCGGGGTTTTGTGCATTTTGGGAGATGTATTTTCCCACCTGCTGAATTTACATCTCCCAGAATGCAATGCAGCAGACTTTAGGGTGGACGGTTTTTCCCTCGGCATGTTTGCCGCCCACGGCTTTAAATCCTCTTTGTGATCTTGACTCATTGATTTTCTACTTCACCTGCAGAGCTGAACTCCTCATTCTTTTCTGTCTAAGAATTGTGTAGCCTGGATGCAATTGTAACAAACCCTCAGCTGTGAGCATGACCCACAGCCACAGCATTTCCTGCCTTCAAAGGGGTTTATCATTTCATTAAATGGCTTCAGAAAAGGGGGACAGTGAAACAAGCAACTTTGAAAATTGGATGTAATTCACAAGCGAGCATTCCTGCCTCTCACTCAGGGACCGGCACTTTTTTCACCGGCACCCCCAAAGCCAGAAGAAACAGAATTACCTGAAGGGCTCACACAATCAGGAAAAGCACAATTTTGTCATCCCTCCTCTCCTGCATAGAAGCAGATCTGTCCGTCCAAGTGATTAAATGTAACACACCCAGGTGAAGGAGATCATGCTGAGCTAGATTGAATGCACCCCTGGGGATGTAGAAATGAAAGGGAGAGACCGTGACATGTGGATCAAGAGGGGGGGGGGGGGGGGGGGAGTCTGGGACCAACAGTAAAAGGGAATGTAACAGCTGGGGGGGGGGGGAAGAAAGCCCCCTGTTTGAGGATTGAAAAGTGAGAGCAATGTGGGGGTTTCACCCAAAACTAAGGAAGCGATACACCCCCTTTAATAAAAACCCTAGCCTGTGTTCATCCTGATTTCCCTGGTTCACAAATCCCGACCCACACCATGGCTTTTCCCTCCCAAAAAAACCCCCTATGCCTGTGTTTATCCTGAGCTTCCTGGTTCACAAATACCGACCCACAGCCACAGCATTTCCTGCCTAAATAGAACCTATGCCTGTGTTCATCCTGAGCTTCCTGGTTCACAAATACCGACCCACAGCATTTTCCTGCCTAAATAGAACCTATGCCTGAGTTCATCCTGAGCTTTCTGGTTCACAAATACCGACCCACAGCATTTCCTGCCTAAACAGAATCTAGGCCTGTGTTCATCCTGAGCTTTCTGGTTCACAAATACCAACCCACAGCATTTCCTGCCTAAATAGAACCTATGCCTGTGTTTATCCTGAGCTTCCTGGTTCACAAATAGAACCCCCACACCCCCGCATTTCCTCCCAAAATAGAACCTATGCTTGTTCATCCTGCCTTCCGGGTTCACAAACCCCCGCCCCAACCCCAAAGCTTTTCCTGCCTAATAAAACCCTAGCCTGAGTTCACCGAGCTTTCTGGTTCACAAATACCGACCCACAGCATTTCCTGCCCCTTAAAACAAAACCCTAGGCCGTGGGTTCACCTGAGCTTTTGGTTACAATTAAAACCTTTTCCCTAAATAGAACCTATCCTGTGTTTTCTGAGTTTCCCTGGTTAAAAAATACAATGTTGGAGCTGCAGTAACACGACCAAACGAAACCTGTAATTTTTTAAGTAAAACAGAAAATTTACATTGTACAGAGCGGTGGCATCGCGCCATCTGCAGCCACGCCCATCCCGTGCCTCGGGGGGGGGCGGATCACACATGATAACGGCGGGGAGGGGCCCCTCAGCCTCCTTTGCCCCCGCTGGCACTGTGGAGCGACACTGCAGTTCCCCGGGCCCGCATTTGAGAAACTTTTTTCCAGATTTTATATACGTTCTCTGTTGTCTTCAGCCGGAAAAGGAGCGGGATAATGAGGGGGCCCCCGTGTGAGCGGGGGCCCCCGGGGTCCGTGTTTTCCCCTCAGAGGAGAGGAGGGTGGTCGGGGCCCCGGGGGTCTAATAGTAAAGCTCCTTGTCGAACCAACCTGCGGGGGAGACACAGGGTAAATTAAGGGAAGGGCGGGTCAGGGGCAGGACACCTTTAAAGGGTGGTTACAGGATTGAAAAAAGGGATACACCCCCCACCTGGGCAGCCCTGTCCCTTTTATCCAAAATTAGGTGCCCCCCTAGGGTTCTACCTCTATATGTGACACTCAAAGACATGGTACCAAAGGGGGGAAGAAAAAATTTGGCCGGGTCCCAGCCAAAAGAGGATGGTTGCAGTCTATCAGTGACTCCAGTTTAGCTGCACTGTCTATTGGAGTCTATGGGGGAAAAATTGTTTATAGCCCCTCCATGCTTTTTTATGCACTTGTGTATCCGGGGCACGGAGTCTGCTTTGGGAAATTTCCGGAGGGGCACGGGCTCTGCTTTTCCTGGGAGGAGCTTGTGTACCCGGGGCCGGAGCTCTGCGTACCGGGGCCGGAGCTCTCTGTACCGGGGGCACGAGCTCTTGTTCCGGGGCACGGAGCTCTGCTGTATCCGGGGCACGGAGCTCTGCTGTATCCGGGGCACGGAGCTCTGCTGTTGGGGGGGCCCCGGGCCTGGTATCCGGGACACGGGCTCTGCTGTTCCGGGGCCAGCTCTGCTTTTTCCGGGGCAGGAGCCTGCTGTACCCGGGGGCACGGAGCTCTGTGTATGGGGAAAGGAGTCTGTGCCCCCGGGGCCCCCCCCGGGAGGAGCTTGCTGTTCCGGGGGCACGGAGCTCTGTTTTCCCCGGGGACGGACTCGCTGTTGGGCACGGAGCTCTGCGCCCCTTTGGAAATCAGTCTCATGAAGCCCGATCTAGCCATAACGATTCCTGTTTATTGTGCCAGCCTCCCCCCCCTTTCCCCCATCTTTACACTGAAAGCTCTGCTTTAACAGTAAAATGGGTCTAATCCCTAGTCTGAAATTTATCCGTTTTTCCCTTTGCCCTCTCCCCCATACTTGACACTGACCTCTGCTGTATCTGGGCACAGGTGTTATCAGTCTAATGGAGCCAGACCTAGTCTGTAATCCAACTCCTGTCTTATCCGATGCTCGGATTCCTCTCCCTCCCCCATGCTTTACACTGCAGCTCTGCTCTTTCTGATGGAGCCCAACCTTTGTCTGTATTACCCGCTGCTGGTCCTCTCCCTCCCCCCCTTTTGGGTTCTTTCCCCCCCTTACCTTTTTTTGCTCTGGCCCCCCCCCCCAGGGGAAGCGCCGGAAAAAGCCTTTGTATTTCGCTGCTGAGCCCCTTCCCTCCCCTGCTTTACACTGCAGTCTGCTTTGATGGAGCCCACCAAGTCCTGTTTATCCGTGCTGGCCCCTCTCCCTCCCCCTGCTTTACAATCTGTTTGGGGCCCCTTTCTGTTTTTCGGGGACCCCCCCCCCCCCCCCCGCCCCACTACCGCCTTCCGACCTGTTTTTTATCGCTGCTGAGCCATCCCCCTCCCCCTGCTTTACCCCCTTTCCCCAGGAGCTGCCTTTCCTTTTTTGATGGAGCCCCCCCCCCCGCCCCTGGGGGAAACCCCCTGTTTTTTTCTGCTGTGAGCCTCCCTCCCCCCCCCTCTTTCACTGCAGCTCTGCTCTGATGGAGCCCAACCTAGTCCTGTATTATCCGCTGCTGAGCCTCCTCTCCCTCCCCCGTGCTTTACACTGAGCTCCTTTTTCTGATGGGCCCACCAGTCCTGTATTATCCCTGTGAGCTTTCTCCCCCCCCATCCCCCGTTGCTTAACCCCACCTTCCCCAAAAGCTTTTTGCCCTTCCCCCCCCTTTTTCCCCTCCCCCCTTTGGGGGAGCCCAACCTGTCCGTATTATCCGCTGTGACCCCCCCCCCCGCCCCCCTTCCCTTCCCAATTTCTTTCCCCTCGCCCCCCTTTTGGGGAAAACCCTTTCTTTGATGGACCCCAACCCTAGCCCTGATTACCGCTGCTGAGCCTCCTCTCCCTCCCCCATGCTTTACATGCCACTCTGTTTCCCGGGGGGTCTGATGTCACCCCCCCCCCGGAACTTAAGTCTTTTTTATTATCCGCCCTGCTGAGCCTCCTTCCCCCCCCCATGTTTTACACTGAGCTCTGCTCTTGGGGAGAAAGCCAAAACCCTTTAGCCCCCCCCCCCCCCTTTTTTTTAATTATCTGCTTTTGGGGGCCCCCTTTTTTTTCCCTCCCTCCCCCATGCTTTACACTGCAGCGCTCCTCGGTGCTGCAGGTTCCCCGGCGTTATCATTCCGGGGGTTTTTCTGCGGATAAGTTTAGGTTTAAAAATAGGCCCCAAAAAAAAAAAAAAAAGGACCCGGGGGGAAAAAAAAAAAAAAAAAAAACCGGCGAGGCCCAACCCACCCACGGAACCTAAAAAACGAGGGAAGGCACTGGGGGCCCCCTACGTGAGCGGGGGGGCCACAGGGGCCAGGGTACCTGTGTGCAGTGGGGCCGGCGGCCGGCTCTCTCTTTAACCGGAAATGGCATGAATTTAAAACGTTGGGCACCCCCGGGGAGGTGCACAAGAAGTTCCCCAGCCCAAACGGAAACGATGGGATGACCAGGCCCTTTGTTCTGGGGACGGAAGGAGGTGTCAGAGGGTCGTAAAGGTGCAGACCCCGCGCTGGAGCCCGTTGTGTCCACTTGAGCGGCCGTAACTACAGACCTGAAGAAGCCCTTTTTGGAAAGACGGAAGGCGGCGGGGTCTTTTTATGAGGACGTGGCGATTGCGCCCTCAATATGATAAGAAGGGGGGTTGTAGCAGTTGTATGCGGGGTGAGGCGTGGCCGAAGGTCGAAAGCAACCCCGGGGTTAAGGGGAGGCGGGGCCCGCCCTATAGGATCAAGGGTGGGGGCCCCCTGCGGGGTGTCGGGGAGTAAAAGCCCCAAAAACCCTTTCCCCCCTCCATACGTTATAGGAGGATGCATGTAAAATACAAGAACAGTATGGAGGTCGAAAGGCATCGGACCCTCTCGGCAATTAAAGGGGCACTCTCGCCACACTGATGAGCTTTAAACATGGGGTTAAAAAGGGACTATTACCATTACATTGATTTGCTTCTTTCGGGGTTTACAGCATTTTTTTATCTCTGCTTGTGCACACAGGCTTCCCAGTTACCCAAAACCTTCTGCTGCAGCAGTGGCCAGGATGGTGACATTACTCCCTGCTGTGTCTCATCAGCAGCACAGGAGCTTATTAATGATCCTTACTGACACTTTACCTTTTTAGAGCGCTGTAACCTTTGCCTGCTTTTAAAAACCCCTTTTCATCACCACTGTCTCTCTAAAGGCCGCTGGAAATCACAGCTAAAAAACCCGGGCCCCTGTAAAACCACCCACAGCTTGATCGGGAAGTGGGAGCCTAAAGCTGTAGAACCCCCCACAGCCTGAAGGGAAGTGGGAGTTGAAGCTGTAAAACCCGTCCGCAGCCTGAAGGGGAATGGGAGTGAAGCGTAGAACCCCCCACAGCCTGAAGGGGAAGTGGGGCCTGAAGCGTAGAACCACCACAGCTTGAACGGAAGGGGAGCCTGAAGCTTAAACAGCCGCAGCCTGACAGGAATGGGAGTGAAGCTTGAATCCCCCCACAGCCTAAACCGTAAGGGGGGACCCTGAAACGTGGAACTCCCCCAATCTGAACGGAAGAAGGACCCTCAAGCTGTAAACCGCACACGTTTGTTTAGGAAGGGGGCTGAAGCTGTAGAACTACCCAACCCTGAACTGGTAGTGGGAGCCTGAACCTGTAGAACCACCCACAGCCTTAAAAAGGAAGTGGGAGCCTGAAGCTGTAGAACCACCCACAGCATGAAAAAGTAAGTGGGGCTGAAGCTGTAGAACCCCCCCACAGGCTGAACGGGGAGGGGAGTTGGAGCTGTAGAACCACCCACACCCCTGAAAAGAAAGTGGAGTTGAAGTGTAAAACCCCCCACCCCCTAAACAGAAGTGAGGCCTGGAGCGGGGAAAAACCCACCACACCCTGAAAGAATGGGAGTCTGAAGCTGTTAAAACCACCCAAGCTTAAAAGGAAGGGGGAAGCCTGTATTGGCGTGAAGAGTGGGTTTTGTGAAAAAATTGAAGCCCCCTTTAAAACAGTTCCTGTTGTGATTTTTTTTTTGCTGTTTTGATTAAGCATAAGCTTTTGCGCTGGGGACTGTCCTCCATCTTTTATTACCCATTCCTGGCCCGTAGCTGTCCTGCAAATCCTGTAAGTGCTGGTCCTCCCATCTGCCTCGAAGCCCCCAGACAGAAAGAGGGAACACCCCTCCTGCCCCCCATCCCGTAAAGTAGTCCACAAAATCGGCAAAGGCTGTTTGAGCTGGGAGAGAGGGGGAATGGGAAACTCTGCAGCGGCAGCCCCGAGCCCCAGGACAACGACCACCTCCGCCCCCAACACTTTGGGGTAAATGCTTCACTCCCCACATTTCTGTGCCCATAACTTGTCTACATTTACCGATCTGGAAGTAGGAGTACACGGCCAGGGCTTCATTCACCAGACGGTCGCGGCGCGGGTTCCTGGGCTTTAGGTGCATAATGTCGCTCTCAGCTTTCTCATAGGCCAGAGACACGGAGGGGAAACCCTGAAGAACAAAAGGGGGAAAAGTTTTTGAATGGGTCCGAAAACCGTACAAGGGACAAGCAAATTACCAAAAAAGGAAATTATTCCTGTTTTTCCTAAGAGTGCACCCCTATTTGCTGGTACAGTCATGCAAAAATTACTTACCCTGTACTGATCCTTAGTTACATCCTGTATTATCTCCAGAGACTGCACTCACTATTCTTGATGGTGCAGGTCACTGTACATACATATCTGTATCCTTGTAACTGATCCTGAGTTACTTCCTGTATTACTCCTCCGAGCTGCACTCCACTTTCTGCTGGTGCTGTCACATGTACATACATTACTTACCCATGTTACTGATCCTGAGTTACACCTGTATTATCTCCAGAGCTGCATCACTATTCTTGCTGGTGCAGTCACTGTACATACATTACTGTACCCTGTACTGATCCTTAGTTACATCTGAATTATCCTCAGAGCTGCACTCACTATTTGATGGTGCAGGTCAACTGTAACATACATTACATACTGTCACTGATCATTAGTTACATCCTATATTATCCCCGATGCTGCATACACTATCCTGCTGGTGCAGTCACTGTCATACATTACTTATCCTGTACTTGATCATGCAAGTTACATCCAGTTTTATACTCAGCGCTGCACTCAACTATCCTGCTGGTGCAGTCACTGTACATACGATACTTACCCGTACTGATCCTGAGTTACATCCTGTATTATCCTCAAGTGCTTGCAATTCACTATTCTGCTGGTGCAGTCAATGTACATACATTACCTTACCCTGGTACTGATCCTTAGTTACCATCCTGTATTATCCTCCAGAGCTGCGCTCACTATTCTGCTGGTGCAGTCACTGTACATACATTACTTATCCTGTACTGATCCTGAGTTACAGCTCTGAAGGCTGCAGAACTGTGAATGCTTCTCTCTATTCTCCACGGTGTTAGTAATGTATTTGGAGGCGGCTCGGCGTTCAGTACTCACAATGTCAGTGCACAGCTCGATGAAGAGAATGGTGATGCAGCCCAGGGGCAGGGGGACGCTGGCAGTGATGTAGATGAGATACGGCGCCAGCTCGGGGATGTTCTTGGTCAGGGTGTAGGCAATGGATTTTTTCAGATTGTCGAAAATCAGACGCCCTGAAACAGAGGAGGCGACATGTGATATTGGCAACAGCCAAAGGGGACGTAAATGGGAACATGGTGCGCTCAGCACTACCCCACATTGCCTGCAGTTGGCACCACCAGACTTACCCTGCTCCACTCCTGTAACGATGGAGGCAAAATTGTCGTCCAATAGGATCATGTCGGCTGCGTTCTTGGCGGCGTCAGATCCCGCGATGCCCATAGCGACTCCAATGTCGGCCTTCTTCAGCGCCGGAGAGTCGTTGACACCGTCACCAGTCACAGCCACAATGGCCCCCTGTCACAGGAAGAGGAGTCAGAGCTGGTAGAGTGTCAGCTCTTGGGGCCTCTGCACTCCAGTGTGTTATAACGTGCACCCTGTGAGCTTGCCTGCTGGTAGGTGATGATACGGTCACATGACCGGGGGGCACTTACCAGCTTCTGACAACTTTCCACGATGATCAGCTTCTGCTGGGGAGAGGTGCGGGCGAAAACCATCTCCGGGTGCATCCTCAGCGCCTCCACCAGCTCCTCGGTGGTCATGTCCTTCAGCTGTCCGCCATTGATGACACAAGCACGGGCGTCTCTGAAGAGGCATGAGGCACGTGGTCATATTCCAATAGTTCGGCAATGGGTACTGGTCCCAAAACCGCCCCTCTGCATATTCCACTAGTCCGGCAACTGAGAAAGGTCCCAAAACCGCCCCATACGAATATTCCAATACTCTGGCAACTACGACCGGCCCAGACTCATCCCAAAATCACACAGTCTAAACATTTCAGTAGTCCGGCAACAGGTACTGGTCCAGAAACTGCCACATGTGAACACTTCACTAGTCCTGCGATGGGTACCAATCCCAAAACTTTACCATCTGAACAATCCAATAGTCTGGCAATGGGGATCAGTCTCAAAACCGCCCAATCTCAACATTCCAGTAATCCGGCAACTGGTACCACTCCTAAAACTGCCCCATCTGTAGAATCAATAGTCCGGCAACTGATATTGGCAGTAAATATTCAGGACCCTGGTAACGGATACCAGTCCCAAAACTGCCCCAACTGAACATTTTTTAGTAATCTGGCAACAGGTACCAGTCCAGCATCCTCATGAAACTGCCCCATCTGAACATTCAATAATCCGGCAACTGGTATCCGTCCACCGTCCCCCTCCAAAAACCACCCCATCTGAATATTCCAATAGTCCAGCAACTAGTAGGGGTCTAGGGTCCTCCCACAAGGGCCAACTACTCCCACTATTCAATAGTTGTGACTGTCTGATAATCCGGCATCTTGTCCTTCTGGTGTCTGCTGGATTATCCCGGACATTTACTGACGGATTATCCTGGACATTTACTGACGGGTTATCCCGGACATTTGCTGACTGGTTATCCCGGACATTTACTGACGGGTTATCCCGGACATTTACTGACGGGTTATCCCGGACATTTGCTGGCGGGTTATCCCGGACATTTGCTGACGGATTATCCCGGACATTTACTGAAGGATTATTCTAGGCATTTGCTGACGGGTTCATTGTTACCGTTTGTTCACTTGCTCCACAGGGATGCGCAGGCGCGCTGCAATGTCCTCCACCGTCTCGCTGCCTTCGGAGATGATCCCGACGCTGGCGGCAATGGCCTTGGCTGTGATTGGATGATCCCCGGTGACCATGATGACCTGGGGGTGGGGAGAGGATGCAAAATTAGTATTGACCACTATATGGCTCCTCAGAATATTATACTGCAGAGCAATGATCGCTGCGGCACTGATCGGTAGGTTTCTATTTAACAGCACTTCATGTGGCCACACTTGGTATTGCAGGCTAAACTTAATAGGAATCTTTCTTTATATAGTGCCAACATATTCCGCAGCACGGTACAATTTAGAGAGTATAAGTACAGACAAAAATCAAAAGTTACATATTAAAAAGCTATTGACAGATCAAACAAGAGGTGTGAGGGTCCTGCTGTGGTTCTAGAGCGCTCTAGATCAATGATTCTGTACGGACACAACCTGTGAACACCCTGCTATTGATTTACTTCAACCCACAAGGTCCTCATCTGAGTCCAAGTGGACTCTTCTCATTTTTTCATGCTATAACCTCCGCCACTAGGTGGAGCTGTAGAGTCTCACACTATTTCCCGTCCACTTACTCGGATTCCAGCAGTTCTGCACTTCATGACGGCGTCGGGGACAGTGGCCCTTGGGGGGTCAATCATGGAGATTAATCCAGCAAAGCAGAGGCCACTGGTGGGGAAGTTCATGTCTTCAGTGTCGAAGTTAAATCCGCGAGGATATTCCTTCTCGTTGAGGTAGAGATGACAGAAACCTGATGGATGGAAGAAATGGAAAATTTAATAGAAACATTTCCACGCCTAACATCTGTAAGAACCCTAAATCTGGAGGGAGGAGGTCCACACTGACCCAAGACTCTCTCTCCGAGTCCTCCGAGATCCATGTAGGCCGTCTGGAAGGCTTCTTGCCATTGAGTGTCCAGTGGGATCTCCTGTCCTTTGATCATGATGGTGGAACATCTCTCCAGGATACGCTCCGGGGCGCCCTTCATCACCAGCAGGTAGCGCAGGTCCAAGGGGTCTTGAAGCTCATGGATGGATAACTGGGGAGTAATAGATCATCATCATCTGGATTGTCCGTCTACTATGGAATGAGGATATGAAGGCTGTGGTTGTGCTCTAGGTGGGGCAGAATTATAAAAGTTTTGGCCACTCCAGTGTTAACTTAGAGTAGACCAAGACAATAAATGGGATTCCTCAACTAAAGTCAAAGTTCTCCTCTATCTTCTAGGACAAATGTAAGATTAGAACAGAAGATGTTTGGGAATGGATTATGGTGGAAGAGGAGATGAAGAAGAAGACCAGAGTCAACATTCTCCTCTATCTTCTAGGACAGATGTAAGATTAGAAGAGAAGATGTATAGGAATGAGCATGATGGTGGAACAGGAGATGAAGACGATGACCAGAGTCAAAGTTCTCTTCTATCTTCGAGGACAGATGTTGGATAAGAAGAGAAGATGTCTACGAATGGATGATGGTGGAAGAGTAGAATAAGAAGATAATTAGAGCCAAAGTTCTCTTCTATCTTGTAGGACAGTTGTTAGATTAGAAGAGGAGATGTATAAGAATGATGATGATGGTGGAAGAGATGTAAAAGAAAAAGAAGACCAGAGTCAAAGTTCCCCATTATCTTCTAGGACAGATGTTGGATTAGAAGAGAAGATGTCTGGGAATGACCATGATGGTGGAAGATGAGAAGAAGAAGATAAGAGCCAAAGTTCTCTTCTATCTTCTAGGACAGATGTAAGGTTAGAATAGAAGATGTCTGGGAATGGCCATGATGGTTGAAGAGGTGAGAAGAAGACCAGAGTCAAATTTCTCCTCTATCTTCTATGGCAGTCATTGCTTCTTCACATCGTCCTTCTTTCTTCTCACCTGAAACTTGTTGGTTGAATTGAAAGGAACTTCTGCCACTTTCTTGAAGCGGTCTCTGTACTCCATGACGTTACCCACAGTCAGCTCTGAGAACTTCAGCAGCGCCGTCTCCGAGGCGTCTCCAATGACGATACGCTGTAGGAGAAGACAGTTAGTAATGGTCGAAGTGGAGCCTTGGTGAGAGGTGTTTCTCTTATTCATGCCTGGTTTCTCCCCTGGGTATGGGACGCCCATACTTGCCCCCCCTTGAGGCGGTTCGGTGTGTGCGGGAAGGGGGAGGCTGCTATTACAGAGGCTGACCACCTTACTCAGAGCTCGCCATGTGTCCGATGTCTGGTCAAAACTTTGTCCTGAGGAAAGAACATTAAGTTGAAGCCAACGCTCCATGATATTGGGGATTACTTATGACCGGAGGAGTCTATGGTCACCTGACTGGTCCTCAGTGGTGTCAGCTGAATGGATCTGGTTGTCAAACCACAAGTGGGACACAGTCATCCGGTTCTGGGTTAGTGTCCCTGTCTTGTCCGAGCAGATGACTGACGTAGAGCCCAGGGTCTCCACAGCTTCAAGGTTCTTGACCACACAGTTTTTTCGGGCAAGACGCTTGGCAGTGAGAGACAGACAGACCTGAAGGGAGAGACTAAATTAGTCAGATGGATGGCCAGTAGGCGGAGTGGGGGACTGGCGGTTCCTAATATCCTTAACTATTATTGGTGCCATCCCACTTTGTTGTATATATCCAGCTTGGTCATCATTCTGGGCATACTACCAAGTGGATGGAGATAGAAATGCTGTGGCCTGCACCAATCCCACCCCAATGCGTTCCAATGCATTCGAGGCCTATCCCCTCTATGGGATATCTATGGGCCCCCCAAATCAAGTTTACGCCAGCAGGATTTGGAATCATTGTTGGACCAGTTTCAGTTGGCTTCCAGGGCTTCACCCATGGCTCTCCTTTTTGTGCACCCCCTTTTTCCATTCTGCGCTCATCGGGATTTGTTGCAAGACCGTGGCTGGGGCATGAGCTATTCGATTTGTGGATATTGCTTTTTTAACCCCCCCCCCCCCCCCCCCCCCCCCCCCCCCCCCCACGCAGGAGAAGGAGGTTGATTCCGTTTGACTCACCCTTCAGAGGGACTATAATCTCCTGAGAGATCGATTTCATTACCTTCAGATAACTCACCTTCTGTCCTCCATGGTTGGCACACTACTCTCTCGATCACGACTCCTTGAACATGCTTATGTAAGCGGGTCACAGTACTAAGGGTCTCATCCTCTACAATCTACTCCATTCTCTCAGAACCAGCCCTATGCTGAACCCCATACACACAAAATACATGGCCATGTGGGAAAGCTACTTAAGGTAGGGAGAAATACCCTTCTCCTCGTGGCAAGCGATTTGGAACGAAGCGGCGAAAAATCTCAGTATGTATCCAGCATAAAGAAAAATCTATACAAACTACTATCTCTTTTGGTACAAATCTACACAGTAGGTCCTGCATAAATGGAACCCCCAGCTCCCATCTCGTATGTGCGATGTTGTCTCCTCAGTTGGTACACTACCACATATCTTCTGGGATTGCCCGCTTATCCAGCCCTTCTGGTCACAAGTCAGGGAACTTATAGCTGAGGTTTTGGGGTAAGGATCCCATTGGATCCTCTTACCTACCTATTGAATGGAACGGTCAAGGTCTATATAAAACAGGATCTAAACTTATGTTACATATTCTAACAGGGGCCATGGTGCCAAGCTCAGGTAGATGGGTAGACCACGCAAAAGTAGAGGCTCTCTGTCAGAAGTAACAGAAAATACGACGAATGGATTCTCTAATGCCCTGCTACATGATAAATTTGGACTTCATTTGATAGAATCTGGTCTGCGTGGGATCTACACCAGCTTGTTGGTCCATCTTGACCAGAACCCCTCCCTCCCTTCCCCCTCCTCTTCCTTCTTGTCATGTTTTGCGTCTATATGTTCTATGTTGTTTAGCACTGATGAGGCTGGAATCTCTGGCCTACTGCTTAATTATAGTAATATGAAGCCTTGTCTAATTTACGCTCTCAATGCTCTTCCTGTTTGGCTTGATTGAGATGTTCAATGCCTGATTCATACATGCCTTGTACGTGTACTATATCTTTCAGGTGTCAATTTGCATTTTTGTTTTACTTGTTTCCTTATTCAAAATAATTGAAAAATCAATAAAAATTGTCAATTTAAAAAAGAAATAATAATTAGTCAAATGCCCTCTGAAATTAGCCAGAACCTGCAGGTGCTATAGCACCCCTCTCATGATGTCCTGATCCACTCTTGTGACTCTTCTACCCAATCTACAGAGCATGGTCTACAGGGTGAGCCAAAAGTCCTAGGACACCCTTTCATTTTAGAAACAAAATGACATATATGAATCCTCCAGCAAGTAACGGGTGAAGGGGCCGATTTTTTAGGTTATATCTGGAATGGAACACGTCCTCCATTTTGAAAGCCGCTATATTAGATCCAGCGCAAATTTTTCCAATGGGAAGGTGGTCATGTAGCCTATCAAAGAAGACCAGAATTGTCTTAGGAATCCAATGCCACAATCAGATCTGCAATATCTCTTGTAGTTTAAACGTTATCAACGGCAGCTGCGTTCCCTGGACATCAGAATCGCCTCAATCCTCTCTTCGTCCGTCAGTTCCATCTTCGGTTTCCTGTAACCGATGACAAGTTTCTCCTTTTCTGTGTTGATAACTTTTGAACCACAAGAAATGTTGCCAATCTGATTGTGGAAATGGATTCTTGAGACAATTCTGGTCTGCTTTGATAGGCTACATGACCACCTTCCCATTAGAAAAATTTGTGCTGGATCTAATATGGTGGCTTTCAAGATGGTGGCCATGTTCTGGCCATAGCCTAAAAGATAGGCCCCCTCACCCATTACGGGCTGGAGGGTTCATGTTCCCTTTAATTTTTAAATTAAAGGGGTGTCCTGGGAGTCTTAACTCGTACAGTAGTTTTCCTCACCGTAACAGTGGCCAGGAGACCTTCAGGAACGTAGGCTACCACAATAGCCATGAAGAAGACCATGGCACGGAGGAAGGGATAGCCGATAACCATGGCAACTATGAAGAAAGTTCCTCCGAAGAAGATGGCCAGACCGGCGATGATGTCCACAAAGTGCTCAATCTCAATGGCGATTGGTGTCTTCTCATTGCCCACGCCCGATGCCAGAGTGGCGATACGACCGATGATGGTGCGGTCACCGGTGTTGATGATTATTCCTGTGGCGGTTCCTGTCAAGCAGAAGCTATTAGTATTGATCGTGAACTTAGGGGTTAAAAACATCACTGTATCCATCCAAAACAGCGCCACCGCGTTCCACAGGTGACCTACAGTATCACAGCTCAGCCACATTCACTTTAATACCTTTCTTCTGATTTTTTGCTTTTTTCCCTCCCCGTCTATATAGACATACCAGGGCTTGTTTTTTGCAGGACAAGATGTACTTTTTAATGGTGCCATTGACCCTAACATAGAATGCACTAAAACTGGAACATAAAAAATCCCACAATTGCCATAGCAATCGCTCAGCAACCCAAGATCTTGTTGAGGGGAGAGGGATGGCGTACAGTGTGAAGGGTTAGATAGAGCCAACCTGCCAACCAAACCCAATCTATGGACAGGAGTGTCACTTTTTCATAAAGAAAGTGGCAATGTTTCCCTTGTTCAAACCCAAATTTTGGCAAATTTTTGGAATTTCACATCCAAATTTTACCCAATTTTATGATGACCAATACAATACTCAACCAAGAACCCATAAGGTCACAAACTGGGGTCACGGAATACTCAGCCTCAGGTCTTCATGGACGGAATTTTTAGAATTTCATGTCCCAATTTTACCCAATTTGATGATGACCAATGCAGTACTCAACTAAGAACCCATAAGGTTAAAAACTGGGGTCACGGAATACTCAACCTCAGGTCCTCATGGATGGAATTTTTAGAATTTAATGTCTCAATTTTACCCAATTTGATGATGATCAATGTGATACTCAACCAAGAACTCATAAGACCACAAACTGGGGTAACAAAATACTCAACCCCAAGTCTTCATTGATAATGACCCACCATAAGCCAAGTCTATCCCCACAGAGGCTTTTCATCGGGATAGGACCTCCATGACAGTAGACTCTACTCTAAAGACTTAGTTGACGACTAGATGTCCTACAGAAGACTAGGTTCTTTACCTTCCAGACACATGGTGGAGAAGAAGGCGATGTTCCTGGTCTCCAAGGGACTTTCATGGGTGTATTCTGGAGATCGAGTTTGGGGTTCGGATTCACCAGTTAGGGAAGAGTTATCCACCTGAAACAACATGGTAGCCATGAGTGCCAGACACCAGACTTAACCTGAGGACAGCCAGTTGGATAGCATGGAATCTAGTAGGAGAGTGGTGATGGTGGCCTCACCTTACACCCTTGACCTGTGATGATCCTGATGTCGGCCGGTACACGGTCTCCACCTTTGATCTCCACCAGGTCTCCCACCACCAGTTGGTTGGCATTGATCTGAAACTTTTCTCCGTCTCGTATGACGGTGGCTTGCTAGAACCAAAAATATGGATGTCAGCATTGAGCCAAGACCTGAAGGTTTTCCATAGGATGTGTCTTCTGGAGATCAGTGACCAGCTCATACCTGAGGCACAAGGTTCTTGAAGCTGGCGATGATATTGGTGCTCTTGAATTCCTGGTAGTAACCGAAGCAGCCGGTGACGACCACAACGGCTATGAGGGCGATGGCCAGATACAGCTGGAAGGAGAAGGTGAAAATGGGCAAATTAGGAAGGAACACGGAGAGCGTTCATGTCCTATGTCCCAAACGAAAGGCGAACAATCTACAGAGCCTCTCTGGTTCCAACAGTGGAGACATTGGTGACTGTATGGCAGTTTTATAGTATTATATGGTCACTGTATGGCTGCATTATTTGGTTACTCTATCACTGTACTATTTGGTCACTATATGACTGTATTATTTGGTTACTCTATGACTGTATATTTGGTTATTATATGACTGTATTATTTGGTTACTATATGACTATTATTTGGTCACTATATGGCTGTATTATTTGCTGACCGTATGGCCGTATTATTTGGTCATTTATAGTTATGTTATTTGGTCGCTATATGGCGATTTTATTTGGTGACTGTATGGCAGTATTATTTCGTC
The DNA here is from genome assembly GCA_025379985.1 of Phyllomedusa bahiana. Classification (NCBI taxonomy): domain Eukaryota; kingdom Metazoa; phylum Chordata; class Amphibia; order Anura; family Hylidae; genus Phyllomedusa; species Phyllomedusa bahiana. The sequence goes on along the minus strand of JAODAL010038866.1, from coordinate 14,181 downwards.
ACTTTCTGGCAAAATTATTTGGTCACTTTATGGTTGACTTAGTCATTGTGGCTGTACTATTTGTTACCTGTATGGCTGTATTATTTGGTCACTATACTGTATTATTTGGTCACTATATAGCAGTATTATTTGGTCCCGGTATGGCTATATTATTTGGTCACCATATAGCAGTACTTTTTAGTCAATCTCTCAATTATTTGGTCACTTAATAGCAGAACGTTTTTGTCACTACTCTATTTAGCAGTACTATTTGGTCATTCTATTACTGTATTATTTGGTCACTATATAGCAGTACTTTTTGGTCACTACTGTATGTAGCAGTACTTTTTAGTCACTCTATGTCTATTATTTGGTCACTATATAGCAGTACTTTTTGGTCACTACTTTATGTAGCAGTACTATTTGGTCACTACTTTATGTAGCAGTACTATTTGGTCACTACTGTATGTAGCAGTACTTTTTAGTCACTCTGTGTTTGTATTATTTGGTCACTATATTGCAGTACTTTTTGGTCACTACTTTATGTAGCAGTACTATTTGGTCACTCTATGGCTGTATTATTTGGCCACTATATAGCAGTAATATTTGGTCACTCTATGGTTGTATTACTTGGTCACTATATAGCAGTACTATTTGTTCACTCTATTACTGTATATTTGGTCATTATATAGCAGTACTATTTGGTCCTGGTATGGCTGTATTATTTGGTCACTATATAACAGTACTTTTTGGTCACTACTGTATATAGCAGTATTATTTGATACCTAAATGGCTGTATTATTTGGTCACTGCATAGCAGTACTGTTTGGTCACTCTATAGCTGTATTATTTGGTCACTATATAGCAGTACTATTTGGTCACTCTATTACTGTATTATTTGGTCACTATATAGCAGTACTATTTGGTCCCGGTATGGCTGTATTATTTGGTCACTATATAACAGTACTTTTTGGTCACTACTGTATATAGCAGTATTATTTGATACCTAAATGGCTGTATAATTTGGTCACTATATAGCAGTACTATTTGGTTACTCTATGGCTGTATAATTTGGTCACTATATAGCAGTACTATTTGATCCCTATATGGCTGTATTATTCGGTCTCTGTTTGACGGTATTTACTCACTTTACAGTCGTATGATTTGTTCACTCAGAAGGTGCCACAAAGGTGCTCAGGGCATTACATTTGGGCTCCGGACTTACGTTGTCTGTGGCAGTCAGGTTCCCCTGCGAGAACTGGATCCCGAAAGCGATGAGGCAGATGACAGCGGCCACCCACATCAGGCACTGCAGCCCCCCGGCCAGCTGCCGGGCAAACTTCACGTACTCCGGGGTCCCCTTAGGCGGCTTCAGCTCATTGGGCCCGTCCCGGATCAGCACCTCCGGGTAGTGTTTCATCCCCCTTGGGGAAATAAAATTTAAAGGATGAAAAAACGGGGCGGGAGTTAAAGGTTATTACAGGTGCCAGCAGCTTACCCGGGTGACATTGGTCTGGTACTTCAGCTCCAGCTCCTCGATGCTCAGCTCATGGTCGTTCTACAGGAAGGAACACAAATGATAAGACGACTACTGATAGCTCTGTAGAACTGGGCAGATCCGTCACTCGGGGCTCTGGGAAAGCTGGGTGACAACTCCTGTGGGATCGGTAATAGCAGCCAAATTGTGTTATCCTCCAGAAATGGACATAAATTTCCGAAAATTTTTGGGGGGAAAACCTTTAATGAGACATGAGCCCAAACAACCTGAAAAGGTTAACAGGAAGCCAGAAGAAAATTTATTGCAGCTTTGGATGTGAATGGAGCATGAGACATACAAATAGGGTGTTAGAAGAAAATTGAATGCAGCTTTTGGATTGAAGGGAAGTATCAGAAAAAAATTTTAAATGGGTCAAAAATTTAATGCAGCTTTGAATGTGAATGGAGTGTAACAAATAAATATAAAATGCCAGAAGAAAAGTGAATGCAGCTTTGGATGGGAAAAGGAGAAATAAATGTAAGTAAAGGGGGAAACAAAAAAAAAAAATTTTAATGCAGCTTTGGTTTGTAAAAGGGAGAAAGATTAAAAAAAGTTGCCAAAAAAAAACTGTATGCGGTTTTGGGTTTCCCAAATGGGAAATGGGGAACACAAATAGGGGTCAGAAGAAAACAAATGCACCTTTGGATGTGAAGGGATTTGTAAGGATGTAAGTAAAAAGGGGCCCCAAAAAAAAAAATTTAATTGCAGCTTTTTTAATGCGAATAAAAGGGATTAAGACATAAGAAAAAGGGGTGCAGAAGAAAATATTGGGCGTCTTTGGATGTAAAAGGAGTAAAAAACAAAAAATTTTGGGGGTGTCAAATTTTGAATGCACTTTGGATTAAAGGGGGTTTGTAACAAATAAATATAAAATGCCAGAAGAAAACTTTGCAATTTTTTTTGGATGTAAAATGGATATAAGATGTTTTTAAAAAGGGCCCAAAAAGAAACAAAATTGAATGCTTTTTTGGTATAATGGATAAAAAAACAAAAAAATTAAGGTGCCAGAAAAAAAATTTGTAGGGCAGCTTTTTTGGGGGGAATGGAATGGAGAAAAGGGACATAAAAAAAGGGGGTTTTTTTTAGAAGAAAAGTGAATGCAGCTTTGGATGTGAATGAGGTATAAGATGTAAGTATAAGGTGCCAGAAGAAAATTGTATGCAGCTTTGGATGTGAATGGAGTATAAGATGTAAGTATAAGGCAACAGGAAAAAAAAATAATGCAGCTTTGGATGTAAATAAAAGGAGAAATGGGGAAATATAAAAAGGGGGTGTAAGAAAAAAAATTGAATGCAACTTTGGATGTGAATGGAGTATAAAACATAAATATATGGTGTCAGGAAAATTTAAAATTGCGCTTTGGATGTAAATGGGCTTAAAACAAAACTTTAAAAGGTGCCAAAAGAAAATGTAATGAAAGTTTTGGGGATTTTAAAAGGATTTGTATCAAAAAAATAAAAAATGCCAGAAAAAAAGGGAAAATGCAGTTTTTGGATTTTGAAGGGAGGTATAAAATGAAATTTTAAAAGGGGCCTTTAAAAAAAAAACTTGAATGCAGCTTTGTATGCGAATGAATGGAGCATAAGACATAAGTATAAGGTGTCAGAAGAAAATGTATTGCAGCTTTGGATGTGAATGGAGTATAAAACATAAAAATCGGGTGTTAGAAGAAAAATTAAATTTCCCATTTTGGGGGTTTTAAGGGAGTATAAGACAAAAAAATATGAGATGCTTGCCCTAAAAAAGTCCAAAACAAAAATCCATTTCCTTTTTCAAAATTTTCCGGGTTTCTCCTTTTTCTTTCCTTTGCCTTCTTTCTTCTTAATCTTCGCCCCCATCTCCCCTTTCTCGTCCTTCCCGACCTCCACCGTGTGCAGATCATAATTCTCCTGGGAAGGGAAAAACAAGAAATTAGTTAAACCTGCGAGACCCACCCGCAGGTTAGGGCCAAGGGTGCTTTTTGAAGGCCAAAAAGGGACTAAGACCCCCAAATTTTAAATTTATAGGATCCTCACATCCCGATAAACCAACACAATAATCCTGAACTAACAAGTAATAGAAGAAATGTGCTGCAATACAGTCCCCCCCCATCTGCAGGAAAAGAGGAAGGTGTTTTTATTTGGAACGTAGCGCAGCAAATATATTCTATACTCAAGTATCACCACAGGCTCATTACCAGAGAGAAAATGGAAATTAAATTTTTTATAAAAAGGGGGCAGAATTATAATAGTTAAATTCTTTTCAAAAGGGGGGCAGTTTTATAGTATTTATTTTCTTGAAACATGGGACAGTTTTAAAGTATTTAATATCCTTGTACCGGGGAGCGTATTTTTGTAGTTATATTCTTTTTAACATAGGAGAAGTATTAAAATGTTATATTCTTGTTCATAGGGGCAGTATTATATTTGTTTAAAATTTTGAACATAGGAGAGAAATTTATAGTAGTTATATTCTTGTAATGGGGGCCGTATTAAAGAAGTTATATTCTTGAACATAGGAGCTTTTTAATAGTATTTATATTCTTGTAAATAGGGACAGAAATTTTGGGTAGGTTTTTTATTCTTGTACAAAGAGGGCGTTTTTATAGTATTTAAATTTTTGTACATAGGATTTTAAGTAAAAATAATATTTTATTTTTTAGAAAAAAGGGGAGTTTTAATATTTTTTTTAAAAAATTCTTGAACATAGGGCAGTATTATAGAAGTTTTTATCTTGTCCCTTAGGGGGCAGTATTAAAGAAATTTATATTTTGTACTTTGGGAGCATATTATAGTAGAAATTTTCTTTTTCGGGGGCAGTATTTTTGTTTTTTAAAATTCTTGTCCAAAAGGGGGGGCAGTTTTAAAAAATTAGTTATATTCTTCTCCATAGGGGAAAGGGTTTAAAATTTTGGTTTATTTTCCCTTGTACAAAAGGGCAGAAATTTTTAATTTTTTAAAATTCTTGTACATAAAAAAGCAGATTATAGTATTTAAAATATTCTTGTACTTTGGGAGCCAGTTTTAAAGTATTTTAAAATTCGAAACAAAGGAGCAGAAATTAAAAGGTTTTAAAAATTCTTGTTCTTGGGGACCCAGTATTAAAGAAGTTATATTTTTGGGTAAAAAGGGTTTGGCAGTATTAAAAATTAGTTATAATCTTCTACATAGGGTGCAGTATTATAGGGGTTATATTCTTGTAAAATGGGGGGGGGGGGGGGAGGGGGGGGGGGTGGGCCCATTATAAAAAGTTTATTCTTGTACATGGGGGCCCAGAATTATAGTAGTTTTTAATTTTGAACATAGGGGGAAAGTATTTATTGTTAAAAATTCTTGTACATAAGGGGAAAGAAATTAAAGTATTTAATATTCTTGTACATAGGGAGCGTATTAAGAAGTAAAATTCTTGTACATGGGGAGTAGAATTATAGTTTATTTTCTTGTACATAGGAGCTTTATTATAGTAGTTAAAAATTTTTGTAAAAAGGGGGAGGTTTTTATAGTATTTAAATTTCCTTGTACATAGGAGGCAGAAATTATAGAAAAAAATTATTCTTTACTTAAGCAGTAAAAAAATTTATTTTTTTTGTACATAAGGGCGTATTTTTAGAAATTTTTAAATTCTTGTACTGGGGAGTATTTTTAAAAAGTTATAAATTTGTACATGGGGGCCCTTATTATAGTAATTATATTCTTTTACATAGGGGCAGTTTTATGGTATTTATTTTCCCCTTGAACATGGGGGAAATTTTTAAAGTATTTATATTTTGTACATAGGGGGGCCAAAATTTATAGTATTAATTCTTGAAAAAGGGGGCAGTATTATATTTGTTAAAAATTTTTTTTACATAGGGGGGCAGTTTTTTAAAAATGGGTTTATTTTCCCTTTAACATAGGGAGCGGGTATTAAAAAGGGAAATTTTATTCTTGTACATAGAGGGCATTTTTAATAATATTTTATTCTTGTACATAGGGAGCAGAAATTTATATTTAATTTAAAAATTCTTGTTACATGGAGCAGATTATAGTAGTTAAAATTTTTTGTACATAGGGGGGCCATATTTTTTGTTAGTTTAAAATTTTTTGGACTGGGTCGTATTTAGTAGTTATATTCATTTTAAAAAAGGGTGGCAGTTTTTTAAAATTTTTTTAAAATTTCTTTTTACTTTAGGGAGCAGAATTTTATAATGGTTAAAATCTTGAAACTTTGGGGGAAAGCATTTTAATATTTTAAATTCTTGTACATAGGGGCAGTAAATTTAGTTATATTTTTGAACATAGAGGGCAAATTTTAAAGTAATTTTTTTCCCTTGTAAAAAAGGGGTAGTATTATGGGTAGTTTTTAATTCCCTTGTACATGGGGAAGCAGAAAATTATAGTAGTAATATTTTTTTGGTACATAGGAGTAGTATTAAAGTAGTTATATTTTGTCATAGGGAGAGTTTTAAATGAAGTTTATTCTTGTACATGGGGGGGCATTTTTTTGTTTTTTAAATTTCTTTTACATAGGGGGCATTATTATAGTAATTATATTCTTGTACATGAAGCAGTATTATATTTAGTTAAAAAATTTTTGTACATAGGACATTATTATTTTTTTTTTATATTCTTTTTCATAGGGGGAAAGTATTAAAGTAGTTAAAATTCCTTTCTTAGGGGGCAGTTTTATGAATTTATATTTTTTGTACAAAAGGGGGAAAGTATTTATAGAATTTTATTCTTGTACATAGGACCTTTTATAGAGTTTTTCCCTTTGTACATAGGGGCAGTAAAAATAGTTTTAAAATTTTTTTACTTAGGAGCTTTTATTAAAAGTAGTTTTTCTCTTGTACATAGGGAGCATTTATTAAAGTATTTATTTTTCTTGTACAAAGGGGCGTTTTAATAGTAGTTATATTTTGGGTACTTAGGGGCATTTTTAAAAAAATTTAAATTTTATTTTGTACATGGGGAGGGCAGTATTATAGTAGTTTATATTCCTGTACATAGGGGAAAGTTTTAATAGTATTTTAAAATCCTTGTACTTAGGGGGCGGTATTATATTAGTTAAAAATCTTGTAAAGGGGCAGTATTATATTATTTTTATATTCTTGAACATAGGGGGAAGAAATTATAGAAAAGGTTATATTTTTTGTACAGGGGGGGCGGTATTTTAGTATTATATTCTTGGGTACAAAAGGGAGCAGTATTATAGTAGGTTTTATTCTTGTAATAGGGGGCGTATTTATATTTAATTTTTCTTGTCCCAAAAGGGGGCGGTATTATATAGTTTTTTTTTTTCCTTGTACATAGGGGGAAGTAGAAATATTTATTTTATATTTTGTACATAGGGGGGCAGAAATTTTAGTATTTTAAAATTTTTTGTACATACTTTATTAAGTAGTTTTATTCTTGTCCTGGGGGGGCAGTTTTTATAGAAAGTTTATTTTTGGTACATGGGGGGCAGTATTTTAGAAAATTAAAAATTTTTGGGTACATGGGGGGCAGAAATTTTCCGGCTTTATTTTCATTTTTAAAAGAGATTTCGGCAGTGGTCACATTTTGCTTTTAAATTCCCTGATTTTAAACGCTTCCTGCAATGATTGGTAAAAATAGGAGACTTTTTGGTCCCTTTTTTTCCAACCCTGCCTCGCGTGTTTTTCTGATAACCCCGGGACTTTCTGGGGCCTTTTAAACCTTAAATTTTCCAGTAATACCCTGAATTATCACGAAACCTCTTCCCACAATGGGGCTGATAAAAAACTCTTTATTTTAATCATTGTTTTGGGGGTAAAAAGAATTCCAGTCGGACACGATAAGAGAGAGATATACTATCAGCAGCAACCAATTTTAGAGTAAATGATTAATTGGAGGGTGCGCCCGGGGTGCCCAGGCCGTAGGACCCCAAGGTACAGGATCCTCATTATAACCCGTGTTGAGGTTTGGGGGCCCCCCAAAAATTTTAAACTGGGGGCAAATAATTATTTTTTTCAGTACATTAAGGGGCACCCACCCCGGGTAAATGAACGAAAAGTGCCCGACCAAAAAAGGGGAAGATGCAAAAAAATCAGGCAAGAGACTCCCCAAAGTTTTAATGAAAATTTTAAACCCAAAACCCCCAAAAGACCCGAAAATTTCATCCAAACCCCGTTAAAAACCTGGATATCACATCTCAACAGCATTTTCATTATAAAATAAGTTGGGGAAACTAATCCTATCATTTTGAAAACCACTGCTGACCTTGTATCAAACCCTTCCTGTAGGGGTTTTACTCTGCTTAGCTGCTGAAATTCAATCCTATCCGTGTGGATACTTTTCCCTGCTGAGCTTGTATCAATTTCCATTTTTTGTGTTTCCCCATCTGCTGAGCTGGGGAAATCAAATCCTACCCTGTGTGATACTCTCGGGCTGTGCTGTGTATTAATCCTACCCCTTGTGAAACTCTTCTGAGCTTTTAAAATTTTTAATCCTATCCGGGTGTGATATTTGCCTGCTGAGCTTTTGTATCAAATCCTATCCTGTGTGATACGGTTTTGCGAGCTGTCATGAAAACCCTACCCTTGTGTGAAACTTCTGCTGAGTGTGTATCTAATCCTATCCTGTGTGTTTACGTCTGCGAGTGTGTTTTCAAAATTCCTACCCCGTTTGAAACCGTCTGCGGCCGTGATCTAATCCTATCCCTGGGATACCTTTGGGTGAGCTCCCTGTTTTCCCAATCCTATCATTTTGTAGGTTTTATTTCCCCCATTAAATTTAAAAAGTGAGAGCAAAGAGGGAGGAACATAAGGCGCCGGACTGGGAATTAGGACAAAAAATTGGACAGTTTTTTTGGGAAAGTTGACAGACGGGGGACGGACCCCGCGTTTCTCGCTGAAAATAAGCGTTTTGGCCCGGGGGTGCGCTTATAAGCGAGAAAGGGGGCTTTTTGTGGGTCCTGTCTGTCATCCCCCAAAATTTAAACTGCCAATTTTTTTTTTTCCTAATTCCCATTCCGGCCCCTTATGTTTCCCCCCCCTTTGCTCAACTTTAAATTTAAATTTGGTTAAAAAACCCCTTCAAATAAAATATCTTCCCCCCACACGGCATCTCTGGAGCCAGGGGAGCGCGGCGGCCGCTCTGACTGTATATGACAAGCCTGAGGGGCATTGCGCAACAGGAACCGGTTTTTGCCCTTACTTAACCATCAGATTACTCGCCTTTTCCGAAGGTCTACAAAAGAGACCCCCCGATTTTTTTTTTTCGAATTTTTTCCCCCTTTTTTTTTTTTAATTCTATGCTGTGTGATACCCGGGTTTTTCTGAGCTGTGTATCTTTAAACCTTTTTCCCTTTTTTATTTCCCGTTTGCTGAGGCCCTGTATCTAATCCTATCCTTGGTGATTCGCTCTGCGAGCCCTGTATTTTAATCCTATCCTGTGTAAAACCGTCTGCTGGGGGCCCTGTATTAAACCCAAAACCTGTGGATACCATAGGGGCCCTGTATCTAAACCAAACCTGTGGGGATTAAATTTCTGAGCCGTGTATCTAATTTCCCATCCCGTGGGATAAATGTCTGCAATTTTTTGGATCTAAACCTATCCCCGTGTGGGTACTGCTGCTGAGTTGCGTATCTAATCCTATGCTGTGTGATACAGTCTGCTTTAGCCTGTATCTAATTTTTTATCCCCGTGGATAAACCCCTGCTGAACCGTGTTTTAAAACCTATCCCGTGTGATACCGGGGCTGAAATTTTCGTATCAAATCCAAACCGGGTGAAACTGTTGCGACTGGGGAAACTAATCCTATCCTTTGTGATACTGTTTCTGGTTTTCGGGATCTTTAAACCTTCCTTTTGGGTTTCTGTCTTTCTGGCCCTGTATCAATCCTATCCTGTGTGAATTTCCGTTGCTGGGCCGTGTAATTTAATTCTATCCTGTGTGATTAAAACCCTTTTGCTGGGCCCTGTATCTAAACCAATTTCCTGTGGGGATACAGTTGCTGAGCGTTTTTATCCCAAACCCTAACCTGTTATTCCCGTTGCTGAGGGCCGGTATCCCAATCCTATTCCCCGTGTGATACTTCTGCTTATTTTCGTATCCCAATCCTATTTCCCGTGTGATACTGTCTGCTGAGCCATGTTTCTAATCCTATCCTGTGTGTACGTCTTTCAAGCTTTTGTATCTAAAAACCCATTTTGTGTGATACCTCTGGTTAGCCGGTATCTAAACCTATTTTTTGTGATACCGTTTTGTGAGTTGCGTATTAATCCTTTTCCTGTGTGATAAAGTCTGCCGATTGCGTATCTAATCCTATCCGTGTGATACTTTTTTGCTGAGTTTCGTATCTAATTTATCCCGTTTTGATTTCGCCTGCTGAGCCGGGGTATTTTAATCCCTCCCGAGTGATTTCTGTCTGCTGGACCTTTTTAAACTTTTAAACCCAATCCTTTTGATTCCGTCTGCTGGAAACCTTTTTAAACTAATTTTTAACCCCGGGGTGATCCTTTTCTGCTCAGCCGTGTATCTAATTTCCCCTTCCCTGTGTTGGGTACTGTCTGCTGAGCTGTGTATCTAATCCTGTGTGATACCTCATCAGCTCTACATTTTGCGGTTCTTACCTTCTTCCCCATCTTGCTGGGTTGGTGTTCTGGGGACGATGATCAGACTTATGGTTGTTGCCAAAAAAATCTTGGGGGGAGGGCCCTTGGGGGCAACCCTTTTAAAGGCCGGGGCTGGGCCCAAACCCCGGGGCATGGATACAAACCCCCCTTTGCTGCGCACCTTACGGGCTGTGCCTGTGTAAAAAAAAAGGGAAAGTAAATTTCAGAACCTTCTTCTTGGGCCCCTTTAGTAGATTTTGGGGGCCCGGGGCCGGGGCCCGAGAAAGGAAAGGGGAAAAAAAAAATATCTAATTTTTTGGAAAGGCCTAAAATGCCCCAGCCAGCAACTGGGATCACCTAGTGCCTTTTTTTTACCCAACATAGACGGTTTTCAAACCTAAAATGGCATTTGTTTCAAAGCTCAGCAGACTCTTAAACACAAAGAGTGGCTTAGATACACAACTCAGTAGGCAGAATCACACAAGTACCTTTTTTACATAGCTCAGCAAAACAAATATCACACAGGATAGGATTAGATACACAGCTCAGCAGACGTATCACACGGATAGGGATTAGATTTCCCGCAGCTCAGCAGACAGTATCACAAGGAAAAAAATTTAATTTCAGCAGCTCAGCCGACAGTTATCACAACAAGGGTAGGATTTGATACACGCTCAGCAACGTATCACACGGATAGGGATTAGATACAGCAGCTCAGAAGGGGCAGTAAACAACAAAGGGGGATTAGTTTCAAGGTTTTAAGGGAACTGTTTCACCAGGATAGGATTAATACCCCAGCTCCGAACAGTTTTGCCCGAGGGTTAAGGAAAATTTTGGGGACAAAAAAGCGATGGAACCCCGCCGTTCTTGGACAAAAAACCTCGGGGAGGGTAACGTTTAATAAAAAAAATTTTTTTATTCCATATAAGGTGCAAAGGTTTTAAACCCCAAACAAAAAAAGGGGTAACACACATAACGCGGGTTTTGTTTCCCCCAAACCCGGGACCTTTTTCAAATGACACAAGGGGTCAAAATAACAAAGGGCTACATGAAAAAAACACCTTATTTAAAAAGAAGGATCAAAACTAATTGGAAACATAAATTCCCCCCTCGGCACTTTTTTTTACTTTTCCTACAGAGACTTTCCCCGGGGAAAAAAGGAAACCCAAACGTAAAATTTTAAATTTGGGGATAGGAAATAGGATTTTGAGGTGATTGGATGGTTTAAAAAGGGGGGGAGATTCGATTTGGGCCAATTTAGACGCGGGGCTATTTCCCCCCAAAGACTTCTTTGGGGATGAAACACCCCCAAAAGGAAAAAGGTAGGGGCAAATAAGCCCTTTAAAATTTGGGTTTAACAGCAGGGGAAAAATTTAAAATTAAACCAATAGGAATAGTTTTTTCCCGTTCTATATTGTTCTAATTTGGGGAAAGAAAAGGCGCCGCCACGAACAGACACCGTTGGGGTTTCTCAAACCTGTAGACACACTTTAAAAATTGCGGTCATATACAAATTGTTGGGAAACACGAGGTTAATGAAAAAAAAAAAGAAAAAAAAAAAAATGGGGCAATTTTTGGGTAACTTGGGAAAGCTTCCACATTTTAAAACAAAACCTTCACATATTTTATTTTTTTTTCATTTTTATTAAGCTGTGCTTCCATAATTGTATTTAAAACCTTCACAAAAATTTTTCTTCTTTTTTTTTTTTTTTTTCTCTTCATTTTTTTTTTCTTTTTTTTCCCCTAAACCCCGGGGTTCCCCAAATCTGTAAGACCTGCAAAATATTTTTAAAAATGTCTACAGGTTTGAGAGCGCACGGGTGTTTTCGTTCGTGGGCAGGCCCCTTTTTTTTCCCTTTGGAACCCAAAAAAGAACTGGAAAAATATCTCCTATTGGCTAAAAATTTTAAATTTTCCCCCCCTTTCTCCCAATTTAAAAACTTAGTGGGCCCCCTACCCTTTTTCCCGGATGGGTTTAATCCCCATAGAAAGGGCTTTAAGGGAGTAGCTCCGCCTTTTTTATTTTGGCAATCGAATCTCCCCCCTTTTTAACCAGCCAATCAGCTCTAAAAATCTATTCCTATCCCCCCGAATTTTAAATTTACATTGGGGTTTCCCTTTTTTCCCCCCCGGGGAAAATCTTTCGAAAGGGCAAAGTAATAAAAGTGCCCGGGTTGGGGGGAAAAATTTTGTACCAAAATTTGAAATTTGATCCTTCTTTTTAAATAAGTGTTTTTTTCATGTAGTCTTTGTTATGTGACGCTGTGTCATTTGAGAAAGTGCCGGTTCAGGGCACGAAACGCGTTATGTGTGTTACCCCTTTTTTGCTGAGGTTAACACCTTTTGCACCTTATATGGAATAAATATAATATTTTATTCAACGTATCCTCCACGAGGTTTTGTCGCAAGAACGAGCGCCCGGTCCATCGCATTTTGTGCAGTGTTCTACGTTGTACTCGTCTCCCATTTTTTGGATCCGGAGGAGAGAACCAAGCGGCTGCCGTTTCCGAGGCTCAGACAGAGCCTGTCTAAAATTCATATGAGTGTTGTGCCTCTAAAGTACCCCGCACAACTACCAAAGGTGAGCACCCTGGCAATTGTTTTAAGTGCTTTTTAACTGCTATAGACGTACTTTCACATAGAGAGCCATCTCTCTCCTTCTTTCCATTTTTTCTGCACAGGATAGGATTAGATACATGGATCAGCAGACAGTATCACACAGGAGAGGATTAGATACACAGCTCAGCAGACAGTATCACACAGGATAGGATTAGATACACAGCTCAGCAGACGGTATCACACAGGAGAGGATTAGATACATGGCTCAGCAGACAGTATCACACAGGATAGGAATAGATACACGGCTCAGCAGACAGTATCACACATGGGAGGATTAGATACAGGGGGCTCAGCAGGGAGTATCACACATGGGAAGATTAGATACCCAACTCAGTAGGCAGATTCACACATGAATGGCTCAGATACAAAACCTCAAAGTTAGAGAAGACTTTTTTAATAGTAAGATTGAGTAACATTGTGTACTGAGATATACTGCCGTGCGCTTCTCTGATAGTGTATCCCACCTGTGAGGCTTAGATACACCTCTTGTTTTGTGTAATTAGTTTGGGGGGTTTGTCCCGGGTTCTTGTGTTTGCTGTGCGTTTTCTCTGGGTTGCGCGTCAGTGATGGATGGAAGATAACAAGCAGGCACACTGCAAACAATCCAGGGACTAGTGCTAATGTATTAAGCCACAAATCTAATACGACATATATATAATATAATACGACGGAAGAGATCGTCAGAGGAGCTGAGAGCAAACAGCCGCCGTCACACGGGGCGTGCTCTGCTCATGGGTCCAATGATTACATTTCAAGGGGTCATCTAGTTTAGATAACCCATTTGCCTGTACTCTGAGTTCATAGACGGGGTCCTCTCTTCAGGATCCTCATCTTCGGAGGACCAGTCCTGTCCTGCGTTATACAGAAATCACATGGATTTGAATGGACAATGTGTAATGCTTCAGTTCTCCTGGAGGGGCGCTGTTGGTACACTCGGCTGATCACTGGGGATCCCAGCGGGGAGGGGCGTATGTTAGCACTTTAAATTCAAGGGATCTTTTTAACAGGTAGAGATTGTCTTCAGTTGGAGGACCCATTTAAATGGGCAGCTTACCTTCCACCATTAATGTCACCCGGAGCTAAAGATATAGGAGAATAGAGACTGCAGTCATGATTAGACCCTGTTGCCTTAAAGGGACCCTATGGAACCGTAGATCAATGGATGACGGGCGAGTGTTGGGGCCGGTAGATCAATGGATGACGGGCGAGTGTTGGGGCCGGTAGATCAATGGATGACGGGCGAGTGTTGGGGCCGGTAGATCAATGGATGACGGGCGAGTGTTGGGGCCGGTACAAGTCTTGCTCCATCTCCATGGAAAGAAATTGAGAAGTAACGATTCTCACGTTTCTGTTGGTTTTGCTTTTAGATAAAGTTTCTATAAACATCAATAAAAACACAATGAATAGAAACATTGTAACCGTCGTTCTTATGTGTAACACTTCATGTGCCCGAGGCCTCAGGAGATCCCGGATCTAGCATTGTTAGGGTATGTGCACGGTGCTAAGCAGCCTT
>JAODAL010038865.1:0-38679 GCA_025379985.1 Phyllomedusa bahiana | reverse complement strand
ACCCGATCGGATTTCCGACTGTCATCCTCAAAAATAGCTCGCAGCCATCTAAGTCTAACCGCTGGGGACAAAAGTGAGGACACCCCTAAGTGACAATGGACAAATTGTGCCCAATTAGCCATTTTCCCTCCACTGTGTCATGTGACTTGTTAGTGTTACAAAGTCTCAGGTGTGAATGGGGAGCAGGTGTGTCTAGGTCTAAAACTGACTTTGTTGCCCATAGAAAACCAATCTCAACGCCCCTCTCACAAAACATGATATGAAATTAAAGGGGCGCTCTGATTGGTTGCTATGGGCTCTGATTGGTTTTCTATGGGCAGCAAAGTGAGTTTTTGACCTGGACAGTTTTCATACATGTGGCCCCTGGTGTTATCGCTCTCACTCATACCAGTCACTGGAGGTTCAGCATGTTTCCTCATGGCAAGGAACTGTCTATAAGAAGATGTCAACCCCCTGACACTGAGCTGCAGCCGGGGGCCAAGACCATACAGGGGTTTAACAAGAAAGGTTCCACTCAGAACAGGCCAAAGAAGCTGAGTGCACGTGGTCAGCGTCATATCCAGAGATGAGTGCTGCCAGCATTGCTGCAGAGGTTACAGGGGTGGGGGGTCAGCCTGTCAGTGCTCAGACCATACGTCACACACTGCATCGGTCTGCATGACTGTCGTCCCAGAAGGTAGCCTCTTCTAAAGATGATGCACAAGAAAGCTCACAGTTTGCTGAAGACAAGTAGACTAAGGACCTGGATTACTGGAACCATGTCCTGTGCATGTAAAACAAGAGAAACTGATTTGGTTCAGATGGTGTCAGGTGTGTGTAGCGGCAACCAGGTGAGGAGGACAAAGACAAGTGTGTCTGCCTACTGTCAGGCATGGTGGTGGGAGGGTCATGGTTTTTGGATGTATGAGTGCTGCTGGCTGTGGGGAGCTACAGGTCATTGAGGGAATCATGAATGCCAACATGTCCTGTGACATCCTGAAGCAGAGCCTGATCCCCTCCCTTCTGGGCTGCAGGGCAGTATTCAACATATCGACCCCAAACACCTCCAAGACCCCCACTGCCTCGCTAAAGAGAATGAGGGTGAAGGGACTGGCCAAGTGTCTCCAGACCTGAACCCTATGGAGCATCTGTGGGGCCTCCTCAAATGGAAGGTGAAGGAGCGCAAGGTCTCTACCATCCACCAGCTCCGTGATGTCGTCATAGAGGAGCGAAGAGGATTCCAGTGGCTGCAACCTGTGAAGCTCTAGTGACCTCCAGGCCCCAGAGGGTTAAGGTAGTGCTGGAAAATAATGGGGTCACACAAAATACTGACACTGTGGGCACAATTTGTCCATTGTAATTTAGGGGTGTCCTCACTTTTGTTGTCACTTAGGGGTGTCCTCACTTTTGCAGTCAACTAGGGGTCTCCTCACTTTTGTTGTCACTTAGGGGTGTAGACAGTTTTGTTGTCACTTAGGGGTGTACTCACTTTTGTTGTCACTTAGGGGTGTACACAGTTTTGTTGTCACTTAGGGGTGTACTCGCTTTTGCAGTCACTTAGGGGTGTACTAATTTTTGCAGGTACTAAGGAGTGTCCTCATTTTTGTTGTCACTTAGGGGGTGTACTCACTTTTGTTGTCACTTAGGGGCGTCCTCACTTTTGTTGTAACTTAGGGGTGTACTCACTTGTGCTGTCACTTCGGGATGTACTCACTTTTGCGGTCCCTTAGGGGTGTCCTCACTTTTGTTGTCACTTAGGGTTATACTCATGTTTGTTGTTACTTAGGGGTGTCCTCACTTTTGTCCCCAGTGGATAGACATTGATGGCTGTGAGGGTCAAAGGGTCAGAGCCTCAGTGTTGTCCCATTGAAAGATAGAATACAATATTTACAAAGATGTGAGGGGTGTCCTGACTATTGTGAGATACGATAGATAGATAGATAGATAGATAGATAGGAGATAGATAGATAGATAGATAGATAGATAGATAGGAGATAGATAGATAGATAGATAGATAGATAGATAGATAGATAGATAGATAGATAGATAGATAGATAGATAGATAGGAGATAGATAGGAGATAGATAGATAGGAGATAGATAGATAGATAGATAGATAGATAGGAGATAGATAGATAGATAGATAGATAGATAGATAGGAGATAGATAGATAGATAGATAGGAG
This sequence comes from Phyllomedusa bahiana, assembly GCA_025379985.1. NCBI lineage: Eukaryota > Metazoa > Chordata > Amphibia > Anura > Hylidae > Phyllomedusa > Phyllomedusa bahiana. The sequence continues at coordinate 36,516 of JAODAL010038865.1, read as the reverse complement.
ATAGATAGATAGGAGATAGATAGATAGATAGATAGATAGGAGATAGGAGATAGATAGATAGGAGATAGATAGATAGGAGATAGATAGATAGATAGATAGATAGATAGATAGATAGATAGGAGATAGATAGATAGATAGATAGATAGATAGATAGATAGATAGATAGGAGATAGATAGATAGGAGATAGATAGATAGATAGGAGATAGATAGGAGATAGATAGATAGATAGATAGATAGATAGGAGATAGATAGATAGATAGATAGATAGATAGATAGGAGATAGATAGATAGATAGGAGATAGATAGATAGGAGATAGATAGGAGATAGATAGGAGATAGATAGATAGGAGATAGATAGATAGATAGATAGATAGATAGATAGGAGATAGATAGGAGATAGATAGATAGATAGATAGATAGATAGATAGATAGATAGGAGATAGATAGATAGATAGATAGATAGATAGATAGATAGGAGATAGATAGATAGATAGATAGATAGATAGATAGATAGATAGGAGATAGATAGATAGATAGATAGATAGATAGGAGATAGATAGATAGATAGATAGATAGGAGATAGATAGATAGATAGATAGATAGATAGATAGATAGGAGATAGATAGATAGATAGATAGATAGGAGATAGATAGATAGGAGATAGATAGATAGGAGATAGATAGATAGATAGATAGATAGATAGGAGATAGATAGATAGATAGGAGATAGATAGATAGGAGATAGATAGATAGGAGATAGATAGGAGATAGATAGATAGATAGATAGATAGATAGATAGATAGATAGATAGATAGATAGGAGATAGATAGATAGATAGATAGATAGATAGATAGATAGATAGATAGGAGATAGATAGATAGGAGATATATAGATAGGAGATATATAGATAGGAGATAGATAGATAGATAGATAGGAGATAGATAGGAGATAGATAGATAGATAGATAGATAGATAGATAGGAGATAGATAGATAGATAGATAGGAGAGAGATAGATAGATAGATAGATAGATAGGAGATAGATAGATAGATAGATAGATAGGAGATAGATAGATAGATAGATAGATAGATAGGAGATAGATAGATAGATAGATAGGAGATAGATAGATAGATAGGAGATAGATAGATAGGAGATAGATAGATAGATAGATAGATAGATAGATAGATAGATAGGAGATAGATAGGAGATAGATAGATAGATAGATAGATAGGAGATAGATAGATAGGAGATAGATAGATAGATAGATAGATAGATAGATAGGAGATAGATAGATAGGAGATAGATAGATAGGAGATAGATAGGAGATAGATAGATAGATAGATAGGAGATAGATAGATAGATAGATAGATAGGAGATAGATAGATAGATAGATAGATAGGAGATAGATAGATAGGAGATAGATAGATAGATAGATAGATAGATAGATAGATAGATAGATAGGAGATAGATAGGAGATAGATAGGAGATAGATAGATAGGAGATAGATAGGAGATAGATAGATAGGAGATAGATAGGAGATAGATAGATAGATAGATAGATAGGAGATAGATAGGAGATAGATAGATAGATAGATAGGAGATAGATAGATAGATAGATAGATAGATAGATAGATAGATAGATAGATAGGAGATAGATAGATAGATAGATAGATAGGAGATAGATAGATAGATAGATAGGAGATAGATAGATGGATAGATAGATAGATAGATAGATAGATAGATAGATAGATAGATAGGAGATAGATAGATAGATAGGAGATAGATAGGAGATAGATAGATAGATAGATAGATAGATAGATAGGAGATAGATAGATAGATAGATAGATAGATAGATAGATAGGAGATAGATAGATAGATAGATAGATAGATAGATAGATAGATAGATAGATAGATAGGAGATAGATAGGAGATAGATAGGAGATAGATAGATGATAGATAGGAGATAGAGATAGATAGAGAGATAGATAGATAGATAGATAGGAGATAGATAGATAGATAGATAGGAGATAGATAGATAGGAGATAGATATGAGATAGATAGATAGATAGATAGGATATAGATAGATAGATAGGAGATAGATAGATATGAGATAGATAGATATGAGATAGATAGATAGATAGATAGATAGATAGATAGATAGATAGATAGATAGGAGATAGATAGATAGGAGATAGATAGATAGATAGATAGATAGATAGGAGATAGATAGATAGGAGATAGATAGATAGATAGATAGATAGGAGATAGATAGGAGATAGATAGATAGATAGATAGATAGATAGATAGGAGATAGATAGATAGGAGATAGATAGATAGATAGATAGATAGATAGATAGATAGGAGATAATAGATAGGGATAGATAGTTTTTAGATAGATAGATAGATAGTTTAGATAGATAGATAGATGATAGGAGTTTAGATAGGAGATAGATAGATAGATAGATAGATAGTTTAGGAGATAGTAGATAGATAGATGTTTGATAGATGATAGATAGGAGATAGATAGATAGATAGATAGATAGATAGGAGATAGATAGGAGATAGATAGATAGATAGATAGATAGGAGATAGATAGGAGATAGATAGATAGATAGATAGATAGGAGATAGATAGATAGGAGATAGATAGATAGATAGATAGATAGATAGAGAGATAGGAGATAGATAGATAGATAGATAGATAGATAGGAGATAGGAGATAGATAGGTAGGTAGATAGATAGATAGATAGATAGATAGATAGGAGATAGGAGATAGATAGATAGATAGATAGATAGATAGATAGACAGACAGACAGACAGACAGATAGATAGATAGATAGATAGATAGATAGATAGATAGGAGATAGATAGATAGATAGATAGGAGATAGAATATAGATAGATAGATAGATAGATAGATAGATAGATAGATAGGAGATAGATAGATAGGAGATAGATAGATAGATAGATAGGAGATAGATAGATAGATAGATAGATAGATAGATAGATAGGAGATAGATAGATAGATAGAGAGGAGATAGATGATAGAATGGATAGGAAAATAGATAGATAGATAGATAGGAGATAGATAGATAGGAGATAGATAGATAGATAGATAGATAGATAGATAGATAGGAGATAGATAGATGGATAGATAGGAGATAGATAGATAGATAGATAGATAGATAGAGAGATAATTAGGAGATAGATAGGAGATAGATAGATAGGAGATAGATAGATAGATAGATAGATAGATAGATAGATAGAGAGATAGGAGATAGATAGATAGATAGATAGATAGATAGAGATAGATTGATATACAGTTAGATAGATAGATAGATAGATAGATAGGAGATAGATAGATAGATAGATAGATAGATAGGAGATAGATAGATAGATAGATAGATAGATAGATAGATAGATAGATAGGAGATAGATAGGAGATAGATAGATAGATAGGAGATAGATAGATAGATAGATAGATAGATAGATAGATAGATAGATAGATAGATAGGAGATAGATAGATAGATAGATAGATAGGAGATAGATAGATAGATAGGAGATAGATAGATAGATAGATAGATAGGAGATAGATAGATAGGAGATAGATAGATAGATAGATAGGAGATAGATAGATGGATATACAGTTAGATAGATAGATAGATAGATAGATAGATAGATAGATAGATAGGAGATAGATCGATAGATAGGAGATAGATAGATATATGGATAGATAGATAGATAAATAGATAAATAGATAGATAGGAGATAGATAGAAGCCTCTGATGAAGCGCCGGTGCAGGCGAGTAACGCGTAAGGCTCCCCCTGTGTTTTAAATGTTTTAGGCTTTGCTGCTGATACTCTCGACTCACTGTTTTATTCAATAAAGCACTTTCCCAATCTAAAGTGCTTCGAGTTCTGTAGTGTTAGAAGGCTGCGAGTCCTCCATTTTCCACAGAGCACGTCTAGTAGAATATAGATAATAGAGATAGATAGATGTAGTAGATAGGAGATAGATAGATATAGATAGATAGGAGATAGATAGATAGGAGATAGATAGATTAATAGATATATAGTTTGATAGATAGATAGATAGGAGATAGATAGAAAGATATATAGATAGAGATATAGGAGATAGATAGTAGAGATAGATAGATAGATAGAGAGATAGGTAGGAGATAGATAGAAGATAGATAGAAAAGTTAGTTTGATAGATTTGATGAGATAGATAGATAGATAGATAGGAGATAGATAGATAGATAGATAGATAGATAGGAGATAGATAGGAGATAGATAGGAGATAGATAGATAGATAGATAGATAGATAGATAGATAGATAGGAGATAGATAGATAGATAGATAGATAGATAGATAGATAGATAGATAGGAGATAGATAGGAGATAGATAGATAGATAGGAGATAGATAGATAGATAGGAGATAGATAGATTGATTAGATAGGAATAGATAGATAGATATATAGTATAAGGAATAGATGTAGATAATAGATAGGAGATAGGGATAGATAGATAGATAGATAGGAGATAGATAGATAGATAGATAGATAGATAGGAGGTGATAGATAAAAGATGAAAGATAGAAGATAGATAGATAGGAGAAGATGATAGGTAGATAGGAGTAGATAGGAGATAGATAGATAGGAGTAGTAGGAGATGTAGTAGATAGATGATAGATAGATAGATAGATAGATAGATAGATAGGAGATAGATAGATAGAGAGATGGATAGGAGATAGATAGGAGATAGATAGGAGATAGATAGGAGATAGATAGGAGATAGATAGATAGATAGATAGATAGGAGATAGATAGGAGATAGATAGGACATAGATAGATAGATAGATATGAGATAGATAAGGTGACATGTATAGGATTATAATGCGATTGTAACATAACTGCCCTCAGGTAGATAGTGGTGAATGTGATGGGAATTGTTGCTGCAAATTCCCCTGTACAGGGAGTAAATGTAGCGGCGCTGCGTGCACCCTGGTCCCAGCCTGTCCCTGTTTCTGGATACCCCGGTTTGTGGCCGGACGTTTGTAGTCGTGATGGAGACAATCCTGAGCAGGAGGCTCCCCTCGCCCTCACCACGGGCGTCAGCGGTAAATGCGGCCCTTTGTTGCCGGGTCATACGTTCTCCTCCATTTTGCAGCACTGTAACCGATTGTCTCTGGAGGAGGCAGAACAGTAACGGCCTTTGTGTTTCCTCACATTTCAGTCATCCATCACAAATCTGGTTATTTGCCCAAAAAGCAAAGTTCTGCTGATTGTGAAGTCTCCTATTCTTCTCGGCTCCATTTCTTCTCTGGATTCTTCAGGGAGAACTAAAAAAAGATGAAAGTGTTTGTGCTGCGGACAATGAGGGATAGATTCCTGGGACGGAGGGGGGGATCACGTCCTCGCAGCTGCCCCCCCCCCCAGCTGGCAGGCATTGTTAGGAGCCCTTGTGCCAACCTTCCTGCCAGTGTCATGCGCCCCAACTTCACACGCAAAGGGTCTGAACCGGGGAAATCCGGGACCTACCTGCGACCTCTGTCCTGGGGTTACCCCCGAGTGAAGCTCCACAGCCCCCGGGATCCACAACATCTCCTATGAAACTATTGTATCTTGTGAAATTCTGCTACTTTGTAATAATCTGAGTTCCATTCCTTGTCATTTGCAAGATCTCTGATTACTGTCAGTGAATGGGATCATTCTTAATTATAATCAGTAAACTGGTCCTGACAAGGGACCAAATGAGCAAAATATTGGGTGTGGGTGGCCGGGATCTACCCCTGCAGAAGATTTTTGGGACCCACCCAAAGAAGTGTTTAAATGCCTCTCCTAGAATACACCGAAGCCTCTGCAGACAGCAGAAACAGACAAGATGAGGCACAAAAACCAGTGTAAAGCTTTCTTCCATAGAATACACCGAAGCCTCTGCAGACAGCAGAAACAGACAATATGAGGCAGAAAAACCAATGTAAAGCTTTCTTCCATAGAATACACTGAAGCCTCTGCAGACAGCAGAAACAGACAATATGAGGCAGAAAAACCAATGTAAAGCTTTCTTCCATAGAATACACTGAAGCCTCTGCAGACAGCAGAAACAGACAATATGAGGCAGAAAAACCAGTGTAAAGCTTTCTTCCATAGAATACACTGAAGCCTCTGCAGACAGCAGAAACAGACAATATGAGGCAGAAAAACCAATGTAAAGCTTTCTTCCATAGAATACACTGAAGCCTCTTCAGACAGCAGAAACAGACAATCTGAGGCACAAAAACCACTGTAAAGCTTTCTTCCATAGAATACACTGAAGCCTCTGCAGACAGCAGAAACAGACAAGATGAGGCACAAAAACCAGTGTAAAGCTTTCTTCCATAGAATACACCGAAGCCTCTGCAGACAGCAGAAACAGACAATATGAAGCAGAAAAACCAATGTAAAGCTTTCTTCCATAGAATACACTGAAGCCTCTGCAGACAGCAGAAACAGACAAGATGAGGCACAAAAACCAATGTAAAGCTTTCTTCCATAGAATACACCGAAGCCTCTGCAGACAGCAGAAACAGACAATATGAGGCAGAAAAAACCAATGTAAAGCTTTCTTCCATAGAATACACCGAAGCCTCTGCAGACAGCAGAAACAGACAATATGAGGCAGAAAAACCAGTTTTAAAGCTTTCTTCCATAGAATACACCGAAGCTTCTGCAGACAGCAGAAACAGACAAGATGAGGGCAGAAAACCAATGTAAAGCTTTCTTCCATAGAATACACCGAAGCCTCTGCAGACAGCAGAAACAGACAATATGAGGCAGAAAAACCAATGTAAAGCTTTCTTCCATAGAATACACTGAAGCCTCTGCAGACAGCAGAAACAGACAATATGAAGCAGAAAAACCAATGTAAAGCTTTCTTCCATAGAATACACCGAAGCTTTCGCACATAGTAGATAATGGAGACAGGCAGTGTGAGGCTTCCTCTTATAAAGTACACTGAAGAATCTGCATGTTTTTCTAATCCTTAAAGGGGTTGTCTCACTACATCAATTCATCTTACTTCATTACTGTTTTCCCAGTTTCATTTTTAAACTCAGGGGCGTGTTTACCAGCTTTACGGACTTATACTGGTCTGCAGTGACGAGCTGCTGAGGATACCAGGTCTGTAGCTATAGCAACCAGTGCTGGCAGGCTATCATGAGACAGAGAACAGGTCTGTAGCTATAGCAACCAGTGCTGGCAGCCTATCATGAGAGATTGAACAGGTCTGTAGCTATAGCAACCAGCGCTGGAAGCCAATCAGGAGAGAAGGGACAGGTCTGTAGCTATAGCAACCAGCGCTGGCAGCCTATCAAGATAGATCGAACAGGTCTGTAGGTATAGCAACCAGCGCTGGAAGCCTATCAGGAGAGATGGGACAGGTCTTTAGCTATAGCAACCAGTGCTGGCAGCCTATCAGGAGAGATCACACAGGTCTGTAGCTATAGCAACCAGCGCTGGCAGCCTATCAAGATAGATCGAACAGGTCTGTAGGTATAGTGACCAGTGCTGGCAGCCTATCAGGAGAGATCACACAGGTCTGTAGCTATAGCAACCTGAGGAGCTGATGCAGCCCATACAAGAGGGGATATCTAGGAATAGGTCGGACACTGTTAATTGACACATATTACAGTACAAAGTGACTTGTTTTTGCAACATCTTTAACATAAAAATGTTACATTTGTGATATAGGCCTCTCATAGAATATATTGATGTCTCTGTACACAGTAGATTGCAGAGACAGGCAGTGTGAGGTGAGGGAAAAAGTGTGAAGCAACCTCTCATAGAATACACTGGGGCCTCTGCACACAGCAGACAGCAGGAAAGAAGTGTAAAGCTGCCTTTCATAGAATACACTGGAGCCTCTGAATGCAGCAGAAAGCAGAGACAGGCAATGTGTGACAGGAAAAGTTGTGTAAACCTGCCCCTCATAGAATACATTGAAGCCTCTGCACACAGCAGATAGCAGAGACAGGCAGTGTGAAGCAAGGAAAAAGTGTAAAGCTACATCTCATAGAATAGACTGGAGCCTCTGCACACAGTAGATATTGGAGACAGACAGTCTGAGGCAAGGAAGAACTATAAAGCTACATCTCATAGAATACACTGGAGCCTCTGCACACAGTAGATATTGGAGACAGACAGTCTGAGGCAAGGAAGAACTATAAAGCTACATCTCATAGAATACACTGGAGCCTCTAAACACAGTACAGATTGGAGACAGACAGTCTGAGGCAAGAAGAAACTATAAAGCTACATCTCATAGAATACACTGGAGCCTCTACACACAGTAGATATTGGAGACAGACAGTCTGAGGCAAGGAAGAACTATAAAGTACATCTCATAGAATACACTGGAGCCTCTACAAAGAGTAGATATTGGAGACAGACAGTCTGAGGCAAGGAAGAACTATAAAGCTACATCTCATAGAATACGCTGGAGCCTCTACACACAGTAGATATTGGAGACAGACAGTACAATCTGAGGCAAGGAAGAACTATAAAGCTACATCTCATAGAATACACTGGAGCCTCTGAATGCAGCAGATAGCACTATATCAATTAGTGCAGCCTAAACTGTTATTAAAGTGGAGGCTCCTGTTTTAGTTGGTGTCTACAATGGTGATTCCTCGCCTCCCTCCATCATGTTAGGTCTAGTGCTGCCAACATCTCCCATGATGCCTCTGGTATTGCACAGACAGTGGGAAGAGTCTTGACACAATGACGTATGTGTGTCTATATGCATCTTATAGAATACACTGATGTCTCTGCACACAGAATATAGCAGAGACAGGCAGTGTGAGGCAGAGAAAGAAGTGTGAGGCTGCCTCTCATAGAATACACTGAAGCCTCTGCACACAGCAGATAGCAGAGACAGGCAGTGAAAGTCAGGAGTAAAAGTGTGAGGCTGCATCTCATAGAATACACTGAAGCCTCTGCACACAGCAGATAGTAGAGACAGGCAGTGAAGTCAGGAGAAAATTGAGGCTGCATCTCATAGAATACACTGAAGCCTCTGCACACAGCAGATAGCAGAGACAGGCAGCATGAGGCAGAGAATGTAATGTGAAGATCTCTCTGATAGAATACACCGAAGCCTCTGCACACAGTAGAAAGCATAAACAGACAGTGTGAGGCAGAGAAAGAAGTGTGAGGCTGCCTCTCATAGAACACACCGAAGCCTCTGCACACAGCAGATAGCAGAGACAGGCGGTGTAAGACAGGAGTGGAAGTGTGAAGCTGCCTCTCATAGAGACAGGGGTGTGGGGTATCATAGAGAGAAAGTGTGACCAAACAGTTACAGCTGCACAGGACTCTCTATCGCCCTTCCCATGTCATCATCATCTATTACAGTAGAGGAGAAGTGTGAGCCAAACAGTCAGCTGCACAGGACTCTTCTATCACCTCTGCTTTCATCTATTATCACATGAGAATATGTGATCAACTGTTTACAGCTGCACAGGACTCTCTATCCCCTCCCTGCTCTCATCTCTATTATCATAGAGAGAAAAGTGTGACCAAACAGTTACAGATGCACAGGATTCTCTATCCCCTCCCTGCTTCATCTCTATTATCAAGAGAGAATAATGTGATCAAACAGTTACAGCTGCACAGGACTCTCTATCCCCTCCCTGCTCTCATCTCTATTTATCATAGAGAGAAAGTTGACCAAAACAGTTACATCTGCACAGGACTCTCTATCCCCTCCCTGCTCTCATCTCTATTATCATAGAGAGAAAGTGTGACCAAACAGTTACAGCTGCACAGGACTCTCTATCCCCTCCCTGCTTTCATCTCTATTATCACAGAGAGAATAATGTGATCAAACAGTTACAGCTGCACAGGACTCTCTATCCCCTCCCTGCTCTCATCTCTATTATCATAGAGAGAAAGTGTGACCAAACAGTTACAGCTGCACAGGACTCTCTATCCCCTCCCTGCTCTCATCTCTATTATCATAGAGAGAAAGTGTGACCAAACAGTTACAGCTGCACAGGACTCTCTATCTCATCCGTGCTCTCATCTCTGTTATCACAGAGAGAATAATGTGACCAGTTACAGCTGCACAGGACTCTCTGTCTTCTCATTGCTCTCATCTTCATTATTATACAGAGAGCAGTGTGACCAAACAGTTACAGATGCACAGGATTCTCTATCCTCAACCCGCTCTCATCTCTGTTATCATAGAGAAAAATGTGTGAACAGTTCCAGCATCAAAGGACTCTCTGTTCCTCCTGCTCTCTCTTTTTTTTTTATCATAGAACAGTGATACAAAAATTACAGCCGCACAGGACTCTCAGTCCCCTCCCTGCTCCCAGCTTCATTATTAAAGAAAGAATTGTGATACCCAACCTCTCAGTGATGTCAGTACAGGGGGCGGGGCTGTGACCACCTTTCAGTGATGTCAGTACAGGGGGCGGGGCTGTGACCACCTCTCAGTGATGTCAGTACAGGGGGGCGGGTCTGTGACACCTTTAGTGATGTCATACAGGGGGCGGGGCTGTGGCCACCTCTCAGTGATGTCAGTACAGGGGGGGCTGTGTACCCATCCTCTCAGTGATGTCTTTACAGGGGGCGGGGCTGTGACCTCCTCTCAGTGATGTCAGTACAGGGGGCGGGACTGTGACCACCTCTCAGTGGATGTCATACGGGTGGGCGGGCTGGGGCCACCTCTCATGTTTACAGGGGGCTGGCGGCCCTCTGTGAACGTTCTCAGGTTCAATGTCAGGGGCCTGGCTGTTTCCACCCTTGTTCGGAGGTCCAGGGGAGTGATTCGGGGGTAGCAGGCGGTGAGCGGCGATCCCCCCGCTGATGATCATTAGGTTCAGTGGTTGCTCGTATCATGGTTTTACTATTTCATCTTCACAGGAGAAGGTATTTGAGTTTTATGCTGCACTTCCCCACCACCTGCTCCAGCACCGGGGCCCTGATCACCTCCTGAGCTCAGTCTCCCTTACAATCAACCCTTCTCCTGCAGTGACCTGTGATTGGGGGAGGATATATCACTATTCATCAGGAGGAGCAATGCTCTGCAGATCTGTAGAGAGGTCAGGGGTGTAATAATCTGCAGGATATATCACCATGTATCAGGAGGTAGAGGAGCGATGGTCTGTAGAGAGGTCAGGGGTGTAATGATCTGCAGGAAATATCACTATGTAAGAGCAGGTAGAGGAGCGATGTTCTGTAGAGAGGTCAGGGGTGTAATGATCTGCAGGATATATCACTATGTATCTATCAGGAGGTAGAGGAGCGATGTTCTGCAGATCTGTAGAGAAGTCAGGGGTGTAATAATCTGCAGGATATATCACTATGCATCAGGAGGTAGAGGAGCGATGTTCTGCAGATCTGTAGGGAAGTCTGAGGTGTAATAATCTGCAGGATATATCACTATGTATCAGGAGGTAGAGGAGCGATGCGCTGCAGATCGATAGGGAGGTCAGCGGTGTAATACTCTGCAGGATATATCACTATGTATCAGGAGGTAGAGGAGCGATGTTCTGCAGATCTGTAGAGAAGTCAGGGGTGTAATAATCTGCAGAATATATCACTATGTAGCAGGAGGTAGAGGAGCAATGTTCTGCAGATCTGGAGAGAGGTCAGAGGTGTAATAATCTGCAGGATATATCACTATGTATCAGGAGGTAGAGGAGCGATGTTCTGCAGATCTGTAGAGAGGTCAGGAGGTGTAATAATCTGCAGGATATATCACTATGTACAGGAGGTAGGAGAAGCATTGTTCTGCAGATCTGTGGAGAGGTCAGAGGTGTAATAATCTGCAGGATATATCACTATGTATCATGAGTTAGAGTAGCGATGTTCTGCAGATCTGTAGAGAGGTCAGAGGTGTAATAATCTGCAGGATATATCACTATGTATCAGGAGGAGCGATGTTCTGCAGATCTGTAGAGAGGTCAGAGGTGTAATAATCTGCAGGATATATTACTAGGTATCTGTTAGGAGGTAGAGGAGCGATGTTCTGCAGATCTGTAGACAGAGCATGGTGTAATAATCTGCAGGATATAGAACTACGTATAGGGAGGTAGTGGAGCGATGTCCTGCAGATCTGTAGAGAGGTCTGAGGTGTAATAATCTGCAGGATATATCACTATGTATCAGGAGGTAGAGGAGCGATGTTCTGCAGATCTGTAGAGAGGTCAGGGTGTAATAATCTGCAGGATATATCACTATGTATCAGGAGGTAGAGGAGCGATGTTCTGCAGATCTGTAGAGAGGTCAGGGGTAATAATTGCATGGATAAATCAATATGTATCAGCAGGTAGAGAGCGATGTTCTGCAGATCTGTAGATAGGTCAGTGGTGTAATAATCTGCAGAATATATCACCTATGTATCAGGAGGAGATGTACGCAAATCGTTCTGCAGATCCTTGTAGGGCGAAGTGTCGGAAAGGGGAAATAATCTGGCAGGATATATCCTATGTAATTAGGGGTAGAAGAGGAGAAAGGGAAAAAGTGACAGTGGGGTGTATAATCTGCAGGATAATCCCCCTAAGGTATCAGTCAGTTAACATGCAGTGATGTTCCTTCAGATCTTTACATGAAGCTCATTGGTGTTTTAATCTGCAGATAAATCTTGTATCATTTCCGGAGGTTTTGAGCAGCGATTGTTCATGCCAGTCTGTAAGAGCTCTAGTGTTGTATATGATCACTGCAGGATTGTATCTTCTATGTTTACACGCAGGTTTGAGGAGCCCCTGTTCTGCAGATCTGTAGAGAGGTCATGAGGTGTAATAATCTGCAGCTGATATATCAATATGTATCGGTGTAAGGACGTGATGTCTCTGCAGATTCTGTAGAGAGGTCAGAGGTGTAATAATTCTCAGATTTATCACTATGTTCAGCAGCCGAGGAGCGATGTTCTGCAGTCTTGTAGAGAGCTCAGAGTGTAAATAATCCACAGGATATATCACTATGTTCTGTTCAGGCGGTAGAGGAGTGATGTTCTGCAGATCTGTAGAGAAGTCAGATGTGTAATAATCTGCGGATATATCACTATGTGATCAGGAGTGTAGAGGAGCGATTGTTCTTGCATATGTGTAGAGAGCGTGTCAGTGTTGTGTATAATTGCAGGATATATCACTATGCACAGGAGGGAGGGAGCATTTTCTGCAGATCTGCAGAGAGTCAGAGGGGTTATAATTGCAGGATATATCACTTTGTATCCAGGAGTTAGAGGAGCGATGTTCTGCAGATCTGTAAAAGTCAGGAGGTTTAATAATCTGCAGGATATATCCTATGTATCAGAGGTAGAGGGTGTTCTCAGATTGTAGAGAGGTCAGTGGTGTATAATCTGCAGGATAATCACTATGCATCAGGGTTGAAAGGGGCGATGTTCTGCAGATCTGTAGAGAGGTCGAGGTGTAATAATTGCAGGATTTTCACTATGTATCAGGAGGGGAGAGGAGCGTGTTCTGCAGACTTAGAGAGGGCAGTGGTGTAATAATCTGCAGGATAATCACTATGTATCAGGAGGTAGAGGAGCGTGTTCTGGGAATGTGTAAAAGGGGCAGTGGTTAATAAATTTCAGGATATATCCTATGCATCAGGAGGTAGAGGAGCGATGTTCTGCAGTTTTGTAGAAGGTCAAGGTGTAATAATCTGCGGATTATCACTATGTATCAGGAGGAGGGGGGAGCATGTTTGCAGATGTGTAAGAGGTCGTGGGGTAAAAATCTGGGATATATCACTATGCATCGGAGGGAGAGGACGATTTCTGCAGATCTGTAAGAGGTTTAGAGGTTAATAATCTGCAGGGTATATACTAGATCAGGGGGTTAGGGGCGATGTTTTGCAGATCTGTGAGAAAGGGCAAGGTGTAATAATTGAGGATTTTAACACTATTTTATCGGAGGTAAGGGCGATGTTCTGCAGATTGTAGAGAGGTCAGTGGTGTAATAATTCAGGGGTATATCACTATGCTCAGGAGGTAGAGGGGCGATTTTGCAGATCTGTAAGGGGGGTCAGAGGTGTAATAATCTGCAGGGTAATCACTAGTATGGAGGTAGAGGGCGTTTCTGCAGATCTGTAGATAGGTCAGTGGTGTAATAATCTGCAGGATATATCACTATGTATCAGGAGGAGCGATGCTCTGCAGGTCAGTCTCTGAGCAGTAACCTTGTAGCGACAGGGACACAGTATGGGGATGGCAGGAAGTGGAAACTTCTCTGAGTCACCGCCGTCTCCAGGTGATATAATCCATTTTCAAAGTTTCCCGCCGCCCTCCGCCCCCCCGTAAAAAAAACCCGAGACATAGAAGTGGGAATGACAGAACAGATGTGAGGGAGGCCGGGGTACCGTAAAATGTGCTTGGCCCCACAACCCCCCCAACAGCGCCCTGCCCCACCCATGCTTTACACTCAGCTTCTTTTTCGCTTCTTATGCTTTCACTGCACTTGCTTTTTCGCTTCTCCGTGCTTTACACTCACTCTGCTTTTCACCTTCTCCGTTTTTACACGCAGCTTGCTTTTTCACCTTTCCCCATGCTTTACACTGCAGCTCTGCTTGTTCAGCTTCTCCATGCTTTACACTGAGCTCTGCTTGTTCCTTCTCCATCTTTTACCTGCAGTTTGCTTTTTCGCTTCTCCGTGTTTTCACTGAAATCGCTTGTTCAGCTTTCCATCTTTCCCACTGCAGCTCTGCTTGTTCCCCTTCCCCGTCTTTACATGCAGCTCTGCTTGTTCAGCTTCTTGTGTTTTTACACTGCACTCTGCTTGTTCAGTTTCCATTTTTAACACTGCAGCCGCCCTTGTTCGCTTTCTTCCGTCTTTTCCCCCTTGCAGCTCGCTTGTTAAACCTTCTCCGGTTTTTCACTGCAGCTCGCTTTTTTCAGCTTCTCCACTTTACCCCCTCAGCTCGCGCGCCCTGTTTTACCCAGCCTGCTTGTCAGCTTCTCCGTGCTTTAACACTGCAGTTGTTTGTTCAGCTTTTCCGTGCTTTACACTGCAGCTCTGCTTGTTCAGCTTCTCCGTGCTTTACACTGCAGCTCTGCTTGTTCACCTTCTCCGTGCTTTACACTGCAGCTCTGCTTGTTCAGCTTCTCCATGCTTTACCCTGCAGCTCTGCTTGTTCAGCTTCTCGTGCTTTACACGCATTGCTTGTTCGTTCCTCCATGCTTTACATGCAGCTTCTGCTTTTTCAGCTTCTCCATGCTTTCCACTCAGCTTGCTTTTTTCAGTTTCTCTGTGTTTACATGCAGCTCTGCTTGTTCACCTTCTCCATGCTTTACACGCAGTTTCTGCTTTTTTCAGCTTCTCCGTGCTTTACCTGCAGCTTGCTTTTTCACCTTCTTGTGCTTTACACTGCAGCTCTGCTTTTCCCCCTTTTTCCGTGCTTTCATGCGTCTGTTTTTTTCCCTTCTCTGTGTTTTTACACTGCAGCTCTGTTGTTCAGCTTCTCCATGTTTTACTCACTCTGCTTTGTTCAGCTTCTCCATCTTTAAAACTGCAGCTTGCTTGTTCCTTCTCTGGCTTTACACTGCAGCTCTCTTTTTTCAGTTCTCCATGCTTTACATGCACTCTGCTTGTTCACCTTCCCATGCTTTACACTGCAGTTTGTTGTTCAGCTTCCCCCAGGGTTTACACTGCAGCTCTGTTGTTCTCTTTCCGGCTTTACACTGCGCTCTGCTTTTTCAGCTTCCCCCGGCTTTAACTGCAGCTCGCTTTTTTCCTTCTCTGGCTTTCACGGGCAGCTTGCTTGTTCAGTTCTCCATGTTTCACGCCTCTGTTTTGTTCACCTTCTGGTGCTTACACTGCAGCTTGCTTGTTCAGCTTCTCCAGTTTTAACGCCTCTGCTTGTTCAGCTCTCCTGTTTTACACTGCAGCTCGCTTGTTCACCTTTCTGTGCTTTACACTGCACTTGCTTTCAGCTTCTCCATCTTACATGCAGTTTCTGTTGTTAGCTTCTCCATGTTTCCCGCACTTGCTTGTTCACCTTCTCCATGCTTTACACTGCAGCTCTGCTTGTTCACCTTCTCCATGCTTTACACTGCAGCTCTGCTTGTTCAGCTTCTCCATGCTTTACACTGCAGCTCTGCTTGTTCAGCTTCTCCGTGCTTTACACTGCAGCTCTGCTTGTTCACCTTCTCCATGCTTTACACTGCAGCTCTGCTTGTTCAGCTTCTCCATGCTTTACACTGCAGCTCTGCTTGTTCAGCTTCTCCGGTTTCACTGCAGCTCTGTTTGTTCGCTTCTCCGTGCTTTACCTGCAGCTTGCTTGTTCACTTTCCATGCTTTTAAAACTGCAGCTCTGCTTTTCGCTTCCCATGCCTTTACACTCGCTTGCTTGTTCACCTTCTCTGTGTTTTACACTGAGCTCTGCTTGTTCCTTCTCCATGCTTTACACTGCGTCTCTTTTTCACTTCTCCATGCTTTACACTGCAGCTTGTTGTTCACCTTCTCTGTTTTTTAACTGCGCTTTGTGTTCACTTCCCCATGTTTTTACATGCACTCTGCTTTTTCAGCTTCTCCGTTTTAAAACACTGCAGCTTGCTTTTTTCGCTTCTCCTGCTTTAACTGCAGCTTGCTTTTTCAGCTTTCCATGCTTTACCTGCGCCTGCTTGTTCACCTTCTCCGTGCTTTACACTGCAGCTCTGCTTGTTCACCTTCTCCATGCTTTACACTGCAGCTCTGCTTGTTAAGTTCTCTTTTTACACTGCGTCTGCTTGTTCACCTTTCCATGCTTTACTGCACTCTGCTTGTTCAGCTTCTCCGTGCTTTAAACTGCAGTTTGTTTGTTCACTTCTCCTGCTTTACACTGCAGCTCGCTTGTTCCCTTTCTCCGGCTTTACATGCAGCCTGTTGTTCAGTTCCCCGTGTTTTACCTCGCTCTGCTTTGTTCACCTTCCCCGTGCTTTACCTGCAGCTCGCTTGTTAGCTTCCCCCATGCTTAACTGCGCTCGCTTGTTCAGTTTCTCCGTGTTTAAGCAGCTCTTTGTTAGCTTCTCCTGCTTTACATGCAGCTTGCTTGTTCAGCTTCTCCATGTTTCACTGCGCTCTGCTTGTTCAGCTTCTCCGTGCTTTACACTGCAGCTCTGCTCGTTCAGTTTAGCTGTTGTGGATTAGCACAAGCTCAGCAGGAAGTCAGTCCTGGCAGATAAGAAGACACTTGTGTTATCTCTGTTGTATGTGGGGTCCTCTGTAGATCTGGCACTGGGGTCACTGCTGTATAGGGGGGCCCGGGGCGAAGGGGGCCCCGGGGGTATATGGGGCCCGGGGCTGTTTTTTGGGGCCGGGGCTGTATATGGGGCCCGGGGCTGTATTGGGCCCCGGGGCGTAAAAGGGGCCCCGGGGCGTTTTTGGGGCCCGGGGCTGTATTTGGGGCCCGGGGCTGTATTTTGGGCCCGGGGCTGTATATGGGGCCCGGGGCTGTATTTGGGGCCCGGGGCTGTATTTGGGGCCCGGGTCTGTATATGGGGCCCGGGTCTGTATTTGGGGCCCGGGGCTGTATTTGGGGCCCGGGGCTGTATTGGGGGCCCGGGTCTGTATTTGGGGCCCGGGGCGTATTTGGGGCCGGGGCTGTATATGGGGCCCGGGGCTGTTTTGGGGGCCCCCGGGGCTGTTTTGGGGCCCGGGGCTGAAATTGGGGCCCGGGGGCTGTATAGGGGTTTGTTTTTGGGGGCCCCGGGGCTTATATGGGGCCCGGGGCTGTATTTGGGGCCCGGGGCTGTATTTGGGGCCCGGGGCTGTATATGGGGCCCGGGGCTGTATATGGGGCCCGGGGCTGTATATGGGGCCCGGGGCTGTATTTGGGGCCCGGGGCTGTATATGGAGCCCGGGGCTGTATATGGCTGCTGCTTGTATCGCTGCCCCATTCACTGACAGATAATGGACCGGAGTTACAAATGTAAAGAAAAAACATAAAATAACTGCACCTTCACTCGGGGCCCAAAACCTTCATCACAATTAACCCACGCGCGGGGCGAAAAAGGGGGGCGACTGGGGATACAATGCTTTCACTGCACTCAAAAAAAGGCCCAACCATCGCGCCACCCAATTTGGAGGTCGGGGGCCAGGCAACCTGCAGTTAGCAAGGGAAGTGGGGGCCCAAATAGGGAGGTGACCGAAGTTCTATTACAAAAGTGGGAAAAGATAAGGCGTTGTGCGTTGCAGTCCTGTGGAAGTGGTGCAAATAATATAATAAGTTCCACCTGCCCCCCATGTAATTTAAAGGGAAAGATACGGTAGTTGGGCTACCTCTTCTAGGGAAAGAAGGGGTCAGATTAGTTTTTGTCTATCGCATAGTAGAGGTGGTGCTACTTGCAGACCTATGAACGAAAGGGGGGAAGAAAAAAGGAGTATCTGCACTTGCGTCCTATGTAAGTTGACGTGGAAAAGATAAGGTACATGTTTTACTTGTGTCCTACTAAGTGTAAGAAATTGATAGGTGCTCCTGCGTCCCTGTAAGTGGTGCAGATAATTGAGTAGGTGCTACCTGCAGTCCTATGTACTAGGTTCTACCTGCAGTCCTATGACTGGTTTACCCCAGCAGTAGGTGCTCCCCCTTAGCAGTGGGTATACCGCAGTCCTAGGTGTCGGTGCTACCTGCCGTCCTTGTAGTGGGGTTGACCTGCTTTCCTATTATCGGGGGGGCTCCCCCCTATGTAGTGGTTTTCTCCCTGCAGTCCTATTAGTCGGTGTTATCGCAGTCCTAGTAGTGGGGGCTCCTGCGTCCTATGTAGTGGTGTACCGCAGTCCATGTGTCTTTTGTCCCCCCCTTTGTAGGGGGGTTCTCCCTGCAGTCCTATTAGTCGGTTTTCCCTGCAGTCCTTGTTTTCGGCTACCCCCATTTATGTACTAGGTGCTACCCTCTATGTAGTCGGTGCTACCTGCAGTCCTATGTACTAGGTGCTACCCTTTATGTAGTTGGTGCTTCCTGCAGTCCTATGTACAAGGTTTACCTGCAGTTTATGAGTGGGCTACCTCGTCCCTTGTAGTCGGTTACCCCTTTATGTGTCGGTTCTCCCTCAGTCCTATGTAGGGGTGCTCCTGAAAGCCCTATGTAAAAGGTTCACCTGCGGGTCCTTGTAGTGGGTGTACCGCAGTCCTATTGGGGTTCTACTGTAGTCCTATGTACTAGGTGCTACCCTTTATGTAGTTGGTGCTACCTGCAGTCCTATGTACAAGGTTCTACCTGCAGTCCTATGTACTAGGTGCTACCTGCAGTCCCTTTACAGGTGCTCCCTGCAGCCCTATGTCCAGGTGCTACCTGCATCCTATGTAGTGGGTGCATCTGCGTCCATGTACTAGGTGCTACCCTTTATGTAGTCGGTTCTCCCCACCTGCAGTCCCATGTAGTAGATGTTACCTGCAGTCCTATGTCCTAGGTGCTACCTGCAGTCCTATGTAGTAGGTGCTACCTGCAGTCCTATGTACTAGTTGCGCCCTGCAGTCCTATGTACTAGTTGCCCCCTGCAGTCCTATGTCCCTATTTCCTGCAGTCTTATGTCTAGGTCACCTGCATCCTATGCCCTGGGGTGCTACGATCCTATGTATTGGGTTTCTCCTCTGTCCTATTATGGGTGCTACCTCAGCCATGTAGTAGGTGCTCCCCTCATCCTATTAGTCGGCTACCTGCAGTCCTAGTACTAGTGCACCCTTTTTATATAGTCGTTTCTACCTGCATCCTAGTAAAAGGGTTTCTCCCCTGTAGTCCTATGTACTAGGTGCTCCCCCTTAATTATTGGTGCACCGCAGCCTATGTAGGGGGTGCACCTGCAGCCCTATTCCTAGGTCTCCCCTCACCTATGTCCTAGATGCTACCTGCTCCTAGAGTCGTGATCTGCAGCCTATGTATTCGGTTCTACCGCGCCTTTTGTAGTTGCTCCCTGCAGTCCTATTAGTGGGTCTCCCTGAAATCCTATGTAGTCGTGCCACCGCAGCCCTATGTATTTGGGTGCTACCTGCAGTCCATGTACTGGTCCCCCTTATTAGTGGGTTTTCTACCTGCAGTCCTATGTAGTGGGTGCTACCTGCAGTCCTATGTACAAGGTTCTACCTGCAGTCCTATGATAGGTGCTACCGCATCCTAGTAGTCGTACTACCTTATCCTATGTACAGGTGCTCCCCTTTATGTATTGGGTTTCTACCTCAGTCCTTGTACAAGGTTCTACCTGCAGTCCTATGTACTAGGTCTCCCTCAGTCCTATTACTATTTCACCTGCAGTCCTATGTACAAGGTTCTACCTGCAGTCCTATGTCCTAGGTGCTACCTGCAGTCCTATGTCCTAGGTGCTACCTGCAGTCTTTATCGGTCTATCGATCCTAGTTTTGTTCTACCTGCAGTCCTATGTACTAGGTGCTACCTGCAGCCTATGTTAAAGGGCAAACCTGCGTCCCTATGACTAGGTGCTACCTGCAGTCCTATGTACAAGGTTCTACCTGCAGTCCTATGTAGTCGGTGCTACCTGCAGTCCTATGTACTAGGTGCTACCTGCAGTCCTATGTAGTAGGTGCTACCTGCAGTCCTATGTAGTCGGTACTACCTGCAGTCCTATGTACTAGGTGCTACCTGCAGTCCTATGAAACTAGGTGCTCCCCTGCAGCCCCATGTATAGTTTCCGCAGTTTTATGTCTAGGCTACCTGCAGTCCTATTGTCCTAGGTGCCCCCTGCAGTCCCATGTAGTAGATGTTACCTGCAGTCCTATGTCCTAGGTGCTACCTGCAGTCCTATGTACTAGGTGCTACCTGCAGTCCTATGTCCTAGGTGCTACCTGCAGTCCTATGTCCTAGGTGCTACCTGCAGTCCTATGTATTCGGTTCTACCTGCTGTCCTTTGTAGTCGGTGCTACCTGCAGTCCTATGTAGTAGGTGCTACCTGCAGTCCTTTTAAAATTGGTTCTACCTGCAGTCCTTTGTAGTGGGTGCTACCTGCAGTCCTATGTACTAGGCTACCGCAGTCCTATGCCTGGGTGTTACCGCACCCCTAGGGTCCATTTCCCCTACCTCATCTTATGTACAAAGGTGCTACCTGCAGCCCCTATGAACTATTTCCCCCCGCACCCCAGGTACTATTTGCCCCCTCACCCCCTTTCCCTTGGGCTACCGGCAGTCCTATGCCCCTAGGGCAAAACACCTGCATTCCTTTTGAAAGGTCTACCTGCATCCTATGTCCTAGGTGCTCCCCTGCGGGCCATTCCTATTGCTACCTGCACCTTATGTCCTAGGTGTTTCCCCGGCATTCCTATGTTTTGGGGTTTCTTCTACCGGCGGGTCCTTTGTAGTCGGTGCCCCCCCTAAAAGTCCAAAGTAGTGGGGTGCTACCTGATTCCTTGTCCTGGGTTTCTACCTCAGTCTTATGCCCCTGGGGCCTACCTGCGGGTCCAATGAAATTGGGGTTTCTCCCTCAGCCCCCAAATTAGTAGTGCTACCTGCAGTCCTATTCCTAGTGCTACCTGCAGTCCTATGTCCTTTTTCCCCCTGCAGTCCATTTTGGTCGGTGCCCCCTGCACCCCTATGTAGTAGGTGCAAAACCTCCCATTTCCTAGGGTAGTGGGTTGCCCCCCTCAGTCCATTAGTAGATGTTCCCTCATCCTAGTCCTGGGGTGCACCTGCATCCTATGCCTGGGTGCTACCTCATCCAATGTACAGTTCCCCCTGCATTCCCTATGAACTGTTGCCCCCTGCAGCCAATGTACTATTCCCCCCTTTCATTTCCCAATGTCCTAGGTGCTACCTGCAGTCCATGTATTTAGTTCCCAAACCTGCATCCTAGGGTTTGGGTCCCTACCTCAGCCCTTTTGTATGGGTGCTACCTCAGTCCCATTTTAGTAAAAGGTTCCCCTGCGGCCCCTATGTCCTATGCTCCCTGCAGTCCCATGAAAGGTAGATGTTACCTGCTTTCCATGTCCTATTTTGCACCTGCAGTCCAATGCCCCTAGGTGCTCCCTTTGAGCCCCTATTTACTATTTTCCCCCCTCATTTTCCTATGTCCTAGTTGCCCCCCGGGCATTCCATGTCCCCAGGTGTACCTCGGGCCCTATTTACTATTTTGTTTACCTCAGTCCTAGTTTGGGGTTTGCTCCCGCAGCCCCTATTACTAAGTTTGCCCCCCGGCAGTCCTATTATTGGGGGGCTCCCTCCCAGTCCTATGTCCTAGGGTCTACCTGCACCCTTTTGTATTGGGTGCTCCCCTTTGCAGTCCCATGTATTTGTTACCTGCACCCCCAATTCCAGTCTCCCTGCAGTCCTATGCCCCAGGGTCCCCTGCATTTCCCCATGATAAAAATGTTACTGCAGTCCTTTTCCTGGGTGTTTCCCTTTGCACCCCATGTAAAGATTTACCTCAGTTTTAGCCCTGGGGTTGCTACCTGAAAGTCCAAATGTCCTGGGTTGCTACCTGAAATTCCTTTTAAACTAGTTGCCCCCCGCCCCCTATTTACTATTTGCCCCCCGCATTTCCTATGTCCTGGGTTCCCTTACCGGGCAGTCCTATTTACTATTTTGCTACCGGGCAGTCCTATGTACAAATTCCCCCCTTTCAGTCCTATGTCCAAAGGTCTACCTGCAGTCCTATTAAAGTTGTTTACCTGCACCCCTATGAAAACAAAGTTCCCCCCCCTAAATCCAAAGTCCTGGTGCTACCTCACCCCAATGTACTAGTTCCCCCTGCAGCCCCTAGTACTATTGCCCCCTGCAGTCCTTTTGTCCGGGGGTGCCCCCTTTCATCCTAGGTACTATTGAACCCGGGGGGGGCCAGTCCTTTTTAAACTAGTTGCCCCCTCAGCCCCTATTACAATTTGCCCCCTCATCCCATGTCCCCCCCCTTGAAACCTTGCCCTGGGTTCACTCCCTCTTTTGCACAGCCCGGGAAAGATGTGGGTGCGGGAAAATTGGGGGCTCCCCATTTCCCCATTGCCCTGGGGGGTCGTTTCCCCTCGCCCCCCAGCACCCTTTTTGTCCCCCCTAAACAGTCGCAGCGAAACGCACGAAACGCCCCCCGGACAAAAATCGCAGCTGTTAAACCCTGCTGACTGCCCCAACGTTTCCCGGGGCCCTCCCCCCAAAAATTCCCCAGCAACACAAAGCGACCAAAATACTCCCCTTATGTAAGGAGAATCCGGGGGATGGAGGATGAGGGTTGTGGGCTGGAGGAGACTCCCAACAGGTGGCTGCGCCCGGGAGGTGTGCACAAACCCAGTTCCAAAAACGGGGCCTAATAAAATTAATCCCAAACGGGTGCCCAAATATAATCCCCCCTAAACTACTGTACTAGGGCCCCTGGGTGTATATAATAAACAAATAATCCCCAAACCTACTGTACTATGGCCATATGTGATATAAAAACCCCAAAATAATACCCCTATACTACTGTACTATGGCCATAGTGTGATATAATACACATAATACCCCCATACAAACGGTATTTTTTCCAAATTGTGAAAAATAAAAACCCCATAAAATACCCCTAAAACACTTACTATGGCCATAGTGTGATAAAAAAACACAAAAAAACCCCCATACAACGTACCCGGCCATGTGATAAAATACACATAAAATTTACCCCTAAACTACTGAGTCTAGGGCCATAGTGTGATATAAAAAACATATAATACCCCTAACTACTGACTTTTGGCCATAGTGTATAAAAAACACATATAATCCCCCCATACTACTGAAACAAGGCCAAAAGTTGATATAATACCCCATATAATCCCCCCTTCCCTACTGAAACTATGGCCATAGGTTAATTAATACACACAAAATTTACCCCTATACAGGGTACTAGGTCATAGTGTGAAAAATATACACATAAAACCCCCATACTACTGTACTTTTGGCCATATTGTGAAAATAATACACTTTTAAAAATCCCCCATACTCCCTTACTTTTGGCCATGGGGGAATAAAAACACACAAAAACCCCCCATACTACTTTTATTTAGGGGCCATAGTGTGATATAAAAAAACACATAAAACCCCTTTTACTACTGTAAAAAATGGCCAAAAGTGTGATTAATACACATATAATCCCCCCTAACTACTGAAAACTATGGCCATAGTTTTATATTAATACACTTTATAATACCCCTATACTACTGTACTATGGCCATAGGGATATAATCCCACACATAAACCCAAAAACTACTGATTTAATGGCCATAGTGTATATAATACACATAAATCCCCCCCCTATACAAACTGTACTATGGCCATAGTGTGATATAATACACATATAATACCCCTATACTACTGTACTATGGCCATAGTGTGATATAATACACATATAATACCCCTATACTACTGTACTATGGCCATAGTGTGATATAATACACATATAATACCCCTATACTACTGTACTATGGCCATAGTGTGATATAATACACACATAATACCCCCATACTACTGTACTATGGCCCCATAGTGTGATAAAATTACACATATAAACCCCTAAACTACTGTACAAAGGCCATAGGGGGGTTATAATACACATAAAATTACCCCCAAAACTATTTACTAGGGGCCATAGTGTTATATAATACACAAATAATACCCCCATACTACTGTACTATGGCCACAGTGTGATATAATACACACATAATACCCCCATACTACTGTACTATGGCCATAGTGTGATATAATACACATATAATACCCCTAAAACTCCTGTACTTTTGGCCATAGTTTTGATAAAAATACCCCTTTTAATACCCCTTAATACGGAAAACTATGGCCATAGTTTTGATATAATACCATAAAACCCCTAAAATACTGTACAAGGGCCATAGGGTAAATATAATACACACATAATAACCCTATACTACTGTACTATGGCCATAGTGTGATATAATACCATATAAAAACCCCTATACACGTAAAATGGCCAAGTGTGATATAAACACTTAAAATCCCCCCTATACAACTGTACTAGGGCCCCATATTGATATAATACACATAAAAACCCCTAAACTACGGGGAAAAAAAAAAAAAAAAAAAAAAAAAAAAAAAAAAAAAAAAAAAAAAAAAAAAAAAAAAAAAAAAAAAAAAAAAAAAAAAAAAAAAAAAAAAAACTATGGCCAAAATGTGATATAAAAACACAATAATACCCCTATACCCCGGGTCCTGGCCAAGTGTGAATAAAAACACACAAAATACCCCTAATACAACTGTAAATATGGCCTAGGGGTGATATAATACACATAAAACCCCAAATACTACTTATTATGGCCATAGTTTATTTTAATACACAATAATCCCCCATTTTACGTACAAGGGCCCATAGTGTGTAAAATTTACACACATAAAAACCCTAAAAAAAACGTACAAAGGCCCATTTTGGGAAATAATACCCCAAAAAATACCCCTAAACAAACTGACAGGGCCCAATAGTGTGAAATAATACACATATAATCCCCCCAATACTACTGTAAAAATGACCATAGTTTTAATAAAATTTACACATATAATCCCCCTATACAACGGGTACAAGGGGCCAAATGTGATAAAAATACACACAAAATCCCCCCCAACCCCTGTATTTTGGGCCAAAAATGTGTTTATAATGCACCCCCAAAATACCCCCATATTTACGAAATTTGGGCCATAGTGTGATAAAAAAATACACAAAAATACCCCCATACAAACAGGAACTAGGGCCCCGGGGGGTGTGTTTATAATACACAAAAATACTCCTATACACTGTAATATCCCCATATGGGGGATATAATACCCCCATACTACTGTACTATGGCCATCGTGTGATATAATACACATAATACCCCCCCATACAAACTGTACTTTTACCAAGTGTGTTTAATAATACACATATAAACCCTTAAAACTATTGTCCCAAAGGCCCCATAGGAAAAATTAAAAACCCCATATAATAACCTTTATACTACTTTTTTAAAGGCCATTTTTGTGATATAATCAAAAATAATAACTTTTTCTGTCCCTAATATGTTTTTTTTACATAAACCCAAAGAACAGATGTATAATAAGGGCCCCCTTTATAGTGCCCAAAAAATACCTTTATCCCACTTTTTTTATGACCATACTTTGTCCTAAAATGTGCACCACACAGTATCTACAGAACAGTTATAAAAATGGCGCCGTATTGTGGCGAAATAATACCTGATACTACTGTAGTATGGATATAGTGTGACACAATACACAAATAATAGCGTCCTACTGTGTGCTAATAGGTGTAATACATAGTTTCCAAAGATGAGAGGTGTAAAAAATGGACCCAAATTTAAGTCCCGGGAAATAAGGGCCCCTATACTACTGTAGAAATGGCCATTTTTTGTGAAAAAATATTTTTAATAACACCGTCATACTGTTCTAATACAGCAGGGGGTCAAACAGTCAGTGGCCAAAAGTGAAAATGTGGACAAAGTCGCGGTCCGCCTAAATTTTTCCCACCCCAAAAAAAAAGGGTTTTACAAAAAAAACCTATTCTCAATAAAAAAAGATGAAGCTTTTCTTTATGTAGGTGGGTTTTCCTAGATAAAATTAGGGTTTCCCAAGTATGCCCCAGTAGTTATCCCAAAATATACCCCCGGGACTAGCTATTTTACCGCTGAACCCGCGGGTCTCCCCCCCTTTCCCTTCCTTTAATTTATAAAAGCCCCATCCTGCAGGTTTTTCCCCCCTCCCTATTAATAAAAGCCCCTTTTGCGGGTTTTTCCCCCTCCCCTCTTTTAAAAGCCCCATTGCAGGGTTTCTCCCTTTATAAAAGCAACATTTTGAGGTTTTCCCCCCCCTCAATATAAACCCCCCAATTTTGCGGGTTTTTCTACCTCCTTATATAAAACCCCCAATCTGAGGTTTCTCCCCCCCTCTTTAATAAAGCCCATCTGCGGTTTACTCCCTCCCCTCTAAAAAACCCCCATCTGCAGGTTTTCCCTCCCTCTATAAAAACCCCCATCTGCGGGGTTTTCTCCCTCCCCTCTTTTAAAGCCCCATTTTGCAGGTTTCTCCCCCCCTCTATATAAAGGGCCCCCTTCTGCAGGTTTCTCCCGTTATTAAAAAGCCACATCTGCAGATTTCTCCCTCCCTCAATAAAAAGCCCCATTTTGGCAGTTTTCTACCCCCCTTTCTTTTTAAAAAAGCCCATTTTGCGGGTTTTTCCCCTCCCCCCATTATATAAAGCCCCATCTGCGATTTTCTCCCTCCCCTTAAAAAAAGCCCCTTTGTAGGTTTCTCTCCCTCTATAAAAAAAACCCCCATCTGCAGGTTTTTCCCTCCCCTCTATAAAAAAGCCCATCTGCAGGTTTCTCCCTCCCTCTAAAAAACCCCCCATTTTGCGGTTTTTTCCCCCCCCTTTTATATTAAACCCCCATCTGAAAGGTTTTCCCCCCTTTCTTTTTATAAACCCCCATTTTTGCGGGCTTCTCTCCCCTCTTTAAAAAGGGGCCCCATTTTGCAGGTTTTTTCCCCCCTCTATTTTTAAAGCCCCATTTGCAGGTTTTTCCCCTCCCCCCCTATATAAAGCCCCCTTTCTGAAAGGGTTTTCTCCCCCCCTGTTATAAAAACCCCCATCTGCAGGTTTCTCCCCTCCCTCTATAAAAAGCCCCATCTGCAGGTTTTCCCCTTTCCCCTCTATAAAAAGCCCCATCTGCAGGTTTTCTCCCTCCCCTCTAACAAAAGCCCATCTGCAGGTTTTCCCTCCCCTCTATAAAAACCCCCTTCTGAAAGTTTTCCTCTTTTCCCCTAATTAAAAAGCCCTTCTGCAGGTTTTTCCTTTCCCCCCTATATAAAACCCCCCCCCCCTTGCGGGGTTTCTCCCCCCCCCTCTTTATAAAGCCCCATCTCCGGGTTTTTCCCCCTTTCCCTCTTATAAAAAACCCCCCATCTGAAAGGTTTCCCCCTTCTTTCTATTTAAAGCCCCATCGGGAGGTTTCCCCAATCCCCTAAAATTAAACCCCCATTGCATTTTTCTCTATCCCTTTTATATAAAGCCCCATCTGAAGGTTTTTCCCCCCTTCTATAAAAAGGGCCCCTCTGCAGGTTTTTCCCTCCCCTTTAAAAAGGCCCCATTGAAAGGTTTTCCCGGGCCCCTCTTTTTAAAACCCCCATCGCAGGTTTCTCCCCCCCCTTTCTATATAAAGCCCCATTTTTCAGGTTTCTCCCTCCCCTCTTTTTTTAAACCCCCCATCTGCAGGTTTTCCCCTTCCCCTCAAATATAAAGCCCCTTTCTGCAGGTTTCTTTTTTCCCCTCTATATAAACCCCCATCTGCAGGTTTCTCCTCCCCCTTATAAAAAGCCCCCATTTGGGGTTTTTCTCCCCCCCTTATTTTAAAAACCCCCCAATCTGCAGGTTTTTCCCCCCTTTAATTAAAAAACCCCCATCTGCGGGGTTTCTCCCTCCCCTCTATATAAACCCCCATCTGCAGGTTTTTCCCCCCACTCTAAAAAAAAGCCCCATCTGCGGTTTTCTCCCTCCCCTCTTATAAAAACCCCCATCCCCAAGGTTTTTTTCCTCCCTCTTTATAAACCCCCCATCTCCCAGGTTCTTCTCTTCCCTCTATTTAAACCCCCCATCTGCAGGTTTTCCCCCCTCTATAAAAAGGCCCCATCTGCAGGTTTTTCTCCAATCCCCTGTATTTTAAAGCCCCATCTGCGGTTTCTCCCCCCAATTTTAAAAAAGCCCCATCTGCAGGTTTCTCTCCCCCTCTTATTAACGGCCCCATTTTTTTTGTTGCGGGGTTTCTCCCCTTTTTTCCCCAAACTATTTTTTATAAAACCCCCAACCCGGGGTTTTCCCTTTAAAACCCCAGGGTTTCCCCTCTCCCCTCTATTTTAAAATGCCCCCCCCTTTGGCAGGTTTTTTTTTCCCCTTATTAAAGCCCCATCTGCAGGTTTCTTTTTTCCCCTTATAAAAAGAGCCCCCCCATTTTTTGGCCCAGGTTTTTTTCCCTCCCCTCTTAAAATTTGGGTTTTTAAACCCCCATCGCAGGGTTTTTCTCCCCCAATAAAAAGGGCCCCAATCTGGGGGTTTTTTCCCCCTATAAAAAGAAAGGGGCATTTCACCCCCCTTTTTCCCTTGCAGGTTTCCCCCCTTCCTTTATATAAAGCCCCATCAGCAGGTTTTTCTCCCCTCAATAAAAAGCCCCATTTTGAAAGGTTTTTCCCCCTTAAAAAACCCCTCTTTTCCCCCCTTATAAAAGGGCCCCATCTGCGGGGTTTCTTTTTTTTCCCCGGGTTCCCCTCCTTATAAAAAACCCCCATCTGCGGGTTTTCTTCTCCCCCCCTTATATAAAGCCCCATCTGCGGTTTTCCCCCCTTTTTTAAACCCCCGGTTTTTTTATATAAAGACCCTTTCTTCAGGTTTTTATCCCCTCCTCTATTTTAAAAGCCCCATTGCGGGGTTTTTTCCCCCCCTCTAAAATAAAAAATCCCATCTGAAGGTTTTCCCCTCCTTTATATAAAGCCCATCTGCGGGTTTTTCCCCCTCCCCTTTTATATAAAGCCCCATTTTGCAGGGTTTTTTCCCCCCCTCTTTTATAAACCCCCTTTTCTGCAGGTTTCTCCCCCCCCTCTATATAAACCCCGATTGCGGTTCTTCTCTTCCCAAATTTTATAAACCCCCCATCTGCGGGTTTTCTTTTCTTCCCTCTATATAAACCCCCCAAATTCTGAAAGGTTTCTCCCTCCCCTATATAAAAACCCCCCAATCTCATTTTTTCCCCCCCCAAATAATAAAAGCCCCATCTGCAGGTTTCTCCCCCCCCTCTATTTAAAGCCCCTTTCCAGGTTTTCTCCCCCCCTTATATAAACCCCCAAATTTTGCGGGTTTTTCTCCCTCCCCTCTATATAAACCCCCATTGCGGGGGGTTCCCCCTTATATAAACCCCCATCTGCGGTTTCCCCCTTCCCCTTTATATAAAAGGCCCATCTGCGGTTTTTCCCTCTATTTTAAGCCCCATTGCATTTTTTTCCCTATCTGAATAAAATCGGGAATTAAAAACCTCCCTTTTTGGGCCCAATTTTTGGGAAACCAAAATTTTTCTCCCCCCAAATGCAGAATAATGAGGGGGAGAATTTTTAAGGAATTTTTTTTACTTTCTGTAAATTTCAAAAAGGTTTCCCTCCATTTCTTTGGGTTATTTGGTGGTTTCCCATTAAAAATTTGTTGGACTGGGTCACATGTTTTTTGGGACCCTTTCCCAAACCAAGCTTCTTCAATAGTTGGGGGGGGAATTTTGGCCCCCCTTTCCCTCCTGACAAAATGGTGCCCTGAGCCATGTTTGGGCGGTTCTTGTCGCTGGCCAGGGTTTGGGGGCCCCTTTGCTCGCGACCCTTTTTGGGGGGGGTCTCTCGCTCGCTGAGCCATGTTTGGGGGGGTCTCTTGCTCCCCCGACCCCCTTGTTTGGGGGGTTCTCCTGGCTGGGGATGGGGGCCTTGTTGGGGGGGTCTCTTCCTCGTCCGGCCTTTTTTCAGCTTTGCTTCAAAAATTTTCCCCCAAATAGGATGAAAATCAGGGCTTTGTGACGGTTCGCTCCAAAACAGGGAAGGGGGTTTTCTCTGAAGCCCCTTTTCCCAGTTTGGCAGGGGGGCCTTGGGGTTTCATTGTCCATTTGGGGACCCCTTTTCCCCCCCGCCCCCAAGCTGAAAATTTTCCGGTTTTATGCCCTGGGGATGTTGCTTCAGTTTTGCCCAAAATCTTCTTTCCTCATGATCCCATTTTTATTTTGTGTCTGTGCTCCGTCCCTCCTTCCCCAAAAAAAAAAACCCCAAAAACATGATGCTGCCGCCCCCGGGGTTTTATACAGGGGGAAATGGTGTTTTAGGTTCCCAAAAGGTTTCCCCCCCCTTTTTTTCCAAATGAAAACGAGGGTTTCATTAGGGCCCAAAAACATTTTTCAGTATTAATTTTTTCGAACGGGAATGTCCCCAAAGAAATGGGGTCTTTTTTTCCCTTTTGCATTTGAAAAATTAAAATCGGGTTTTTTTCTATGTGGTTTTTCCCTATGGGGCCTGTGACCCCCTTTAAAGTGATTTTGTACAGTGGGGGGGGGGCTGTGCCCAACCTCTATTTAGTTTGTCAGAAACAGGGGGCGGGGGTTTTTGTGCCCACCTCCCCAGTGATGCCCTTTTCAGGGGGCGGGGCTGGGACCCCCCTCTCAGTGAGGGCCTTTACGGGGGAGGGGCTTCGGCCTCCTTTTCAGTGATGCCCAGTTACAGGGGGGGGGCTGTGACCCCTCCCCCCCCCAGTGTGTCAGTAAAAGGGGGGGGGCTTACTCCTCCCCCAGTGATGTCAGTAAAGGGGGGGGGGGCTGTGACCCCCCTTTCAGTGAGGGAGATAGGGGGGCCGGGGTTTAAAACCCTCTAAAGGGTTTTCCCTGGGGCCCGGGGGAAAATTAAATTTTCAGAAGGGTTGGGGGGAAACCCCCTTAAGATTCCCGGGGGAAGGGGGTTCCCCAAATCCGTGAGGAAAACAGGGGGGCGGGGGGTTTAACCCCAGTGAGGGAAACCACGGGGGCCGGGCAAAATTAAACCATAAAGGGGGGTTTGGACAAAATGAGGCCAAGGAAAGGGGAGATTCTCACAAGGTCTTGCGAAAATTTTTCAGGGGGGGAGAGTTTTACCTTTTCCGGTTTTGGAAAAACCCCCCCTCGGGGCCGGGGATCTCGCACCCCCAAGTGACTTGGGTTTGGGGACCAAAGGGGTTCCCCTTTCGTTTGGGTTTGGGCAAGGAAGGGGATCCCCCTCGGGGGAGGGTTTCTTGGGGTTTTGGGGTTCTCCCAAAACGGGTTTTTTGGGCGAGGAAACCCGGAAAGAGATCTAACCACAGGGGGAAGGGAAAATTTAAGGACCACAGGGAAAAAAACTCAATGAAGGGAGGAAAAAAGGGAGGACCGGGGGATCTAAACCGGTGTTAATTTGGGGATAACCCATTAGGGCCAGGGGGGGGTTCTCCACCAAAACGGGGAAAAAACTTGGGGGCCAAACAAAGGACTCCCTTCAAAAGGAAAAAAACCCAGGGCCAGGAAAAGGAAAATCTTACCAAACAAAAATAGGGAAAAAACCCACAGGGACCGGAAAGGGAAGGAAATTTTCACCATCAGGGGACTGGAAACCTTTGGGGACCAGGGGGGAGATCTCCCCATCAGGAGGGGAAAACCCTAGGGACCGGGAAAGAGATTCACCATAAAGGGGAAGGGAAAAACCATGGCCCAGAAGAGATCTCCCCATCAGTGATGGAAACTATGAGGCCCAAAAAAAAGAGATATCCCCCATCGGGCCTGGAAACTAGGGAGGCCAGGAAGAATCTCACCATAAGAAAAAGGGAAACCCCATAAGACCAGGAAAGAGATCTCCCATCTGATGGAAACTTTTGAGGGCCCCCGGGGTTTTTTCCCCCAAAATTAAAGGGAGGGGAAAACTATGGGGGGAAAGGGAAAGGAGATTTTCCACAATCAGAGGGGTGGAAAAAAATGGGGCCCAAAGGACGATTTCACCATAAAGGGGACGGGGAAAACCACCCGGGCCGGGAAAGGGAGATCTCCCCATCGGGAGTGGAAACTATGGGGAAAGGAAGAGATTCACCATCAGGAGGGAAACCCTTGGGACCAAAGAAATCTCACCATAAGAGAGGGGGGGGGGACTTTTGGGGCCCAGGAAGAATTCCCCATCGGGGAAAGGGAAACTATGAGGCCAGGAAGAATCTCACCAATAAATGCGGGAAAAAACCATGGGGAAACCAGGAAAAAGATCCCCAACCCCAGTAAAGGGGAAAAACCATGGGGAAAGGGGAAGAGATCTCACCATCAGGAGGGGAAAAAACTTGGGGGCCCAAAGGAAGAGATCTCACCATCAGGATTGGAAATTTATGAGGACCAGGAAGGATTCCCCCATCAGGAGTGGAAAAAAAAACTAGGGGAAAAACCCAGGGGCGGGAAGAATTTTAACCCATCGGGAGGGGGAAAAATTATGGGGGGAAAGGAGATCTCCCCAAAAAAGAGAATGGAAACAGGGACCAGGAAGAGTTCACCAACAGGAATGGAAAACCATCGGGCCCGGAAAAGAGATTCACCTTCAGTGATGAAATATGGGACCGGGAAGGGAAAATCTCACCATCAGGAGTGGTAACTTGAAAACCAAAAAGAAAATTTTCCCCAAATCAGGATTGGAAACTATGGGGCCCCAGGAAGTTAATATCTTTGGGGAAAAAAACCCCCGGGGGACTGGAAACCATCAGGAAAAGGAAAAAATCTCACCAAAGGTGGGGGAAATTTTTGGGGGCCAGGAAGAGATCCCATCAGAGAATGGAAACCATCAGGACCGGGAAAAGGAGTTTCTCACCTTCAGAGAGGGGAAAAACTATAAAGGACCAGGAAAAAGTTTTTCACACGGGACTAAAAAACTATGGGGGCCAGGAAGAGATTCACCATCAGGTTGGAAACCATCAGGCCAGGAAAAGATTCCCAAACAGGGGGGGGGAAAACTATGGGACAGGGGGGAGATCCCCACCATCAGAGAGTGGAAACTAGGGAGGACCAGGAAGAAAATCTCAAATCAGTGATAAAAAACTAGAGGCCCGGAAGAGTTTCTCCCCATCAGTGACTGGAAACTATGGGGTAAAACCAAAAGGGAAAAGGGAAAAAAAATCTCACCATCGGGAGTGGTATATGAGGCGGGAAGAGATCTAACCTTTTTTTTTTTCAGGATGGAAACTATGGGGAAACCGGAAGAGATTCCCCACCCTTAAAATGGAACCATCAGGGCCCGGGAAAAAAAATTCACCATCAGGAGGGGGGTGGAAACAAAAATGGGGGAAAAACCAGGAAGAAAATTCTCCCACGGTGACGGGAAAAATTTTTGGGCCGGGAAGAAAATTCACCATCAGTGACGGGAAAACTATGGGGGCCCAAAAGGAGATCTCACCACCGGGAAAATGGAAACCATCGGGGAAAAGGGAAGGGAGATTCACCTTTCGGGAAAAGGGGAAAAAATAAGGACCGGAAGAGATTCCCTTAAGTATGGAACCTTTAGGCCCGGGAAAGGGAGATTACCTTTTGGGAGGGGTGGAAACTTTTGGGGGCCGGGAAAAGGGGATTTTCACCTTTTCAGGAGGGGGAAAACATGGGGTCCAGGAAGAGATCTCCCCAAATCGGGAAAAGGGAAAAACCATGGGGA
Organism: Phyllomedusa bahiana; assembly: GCA_025379985.1. Lineage (NCBI taxonomy): Eukaryota > Metazoa > Chordata > Amphibia > Anura > Hylidae > Phyllomedusa > Phyllomedusa bahiana. Next base: position 2,385 of record JAODAL010038865.1, on the reverse strand, counting down.
CCGGAAAAAATCTCCCCAAACATGATGGAAACTATGAGGCCCGGGAAAGGGTTTTTCTCCATCAGGGATGGAAATATGAGGCCCAAGGAAGAGATTTTACCATCAGGGGATGGAAAAAATGGGGACCAGGAAGAGATCTCCCCCTTCAGTGACGGGGAAAACCATGGGCCCGGGAAGAGATTTACCAGGGGGTTGAGGGGAAAAAATATGGGCCCCGGGGAAAGGAATCTAAACCATCAGGAGTGGGGCTTTGGGGGGAAAAGGGAAGAGATCTCACCATCAGTAAAGGGAAAACCCTTGGGCCCAGGAAGAGTTTTTCCCCACGGTGATGGAAAAAAAAGGGGCCCAGGAAGAAAAATCTCAAAAATCGAAAGGGGAAAACCTTGGGGGGGGGGGGGGGGGGGGGGTGGGGGGGGGGGGGGGGGGGGGAACCAGGGGAAAAACCATCAGGCGGGGAAAAGGATAATGGGAAGGGAAAAAAAAAAAAGAGTTCCCCCTTTCAGGATGGAAATTTTGAGGCCCCAGGAAGAATTTCACCATCAAGAGGGGGAAAACTTTTGGGGAAACCAAAGGAAGGGATCTCCACATCGGGGTGACGGGAAAACCCATCAAAAAAGGAAGAGTTTCTCACCTCAGGAGGGGAAATATGGGGACCAGGAAGGGGTCTCACCATCAGGGTGGGAAAAACCATGGGGCCCAGGAAAAAGATCTCACATCGGAGGGGAAAAACTATGGGGGCCCAAAGGAAGAAAATTTTCCCCCATCAGGAGGGGAAAACCCATGGGGGCCCCGGGAAAGGATCTCCCAAACAGAGGGGGAAAACCCATAGGCCCAAGGAAGGATTCCCCAAACCGGAGTTTTAAAAACCATAAGGCCCAAAAAAGGGGGATCTCCCCATCAGGAGGGGAAAATTTGGGGGGACGGAAAGAGTCTCCCTTCAGGGGTTTTGGAAACTATGAGGCCCAAAAGGGGTTTCCCCTTTCGAGAGTGGAACTATGGGGGACCGGGAAAGGATTTTCCCATCGGGTGACTGGAAACCACAGGACCGGGAAAAGAGTTCTCCAAAAGGGGAGGGGAAAAATTTTTAGGCCCAGGAAGAAAATCTCCCCCAAATCAGGAAGGGAAAACCCATGGGGACCGGGAAAGGGAAAATCTCCCCCCTTTTTTTTTTTTTTCAAAAATAAAAAAATTTTGAGGCCCGGGAAAAGAGTTTCTCCCCATCAAAAACTGGAAAAACATAGGACCAGGAAGAGATCTCACCATCAGTGACTGGAAACTATGAGGACCAGGAAGAGATCTCACCATCAGTGACTGGAAACTATGAGTACCAGGAAGAGGTCTCACCATCGGTGATTGGAAACTATGAGGACCAGGAAGAGATCTCACCATCGGTGAGTGGAAACTATGAGGACCAGGAAGAGATCTCACCATCAGAGAGTGGAAACTATGAGGACCAGGAAGAGATCTCACCATCAGTGACTGGAAACTATGAGGACCAGGAAGAGATCTCACCATCAGTGACTGGAAACTATGAGGACCAGGAAGAGATCTCACCATCAGTGACTGGAAACCATCAGGACCAGGAAGAGATCTCACCATCAGTGACTGGAAACTATGAGGACCAGGAAGAGATCTCACCATCAGAGAGTGGAAACTATGAGGACCAGGAAGAGATCTCACCATCAGGTGGAAACATGGGACAGGAAAGAATTAATCAAAGAGGGAAAACCTCGGGCCCGGAAGGTTAATCGTGTGGAAACATGGGCCGGGAGTTCCCCATCAGGGGGGAAATATGGGACCAGGAAAAAATTACCTAGGAGGGAAAACAAGGACGGAAAGGATTCACATCGGGAAAAAATGGAAACATCAGGACAGGAAGGGAGATTTTACCAAGGATGGAAACCTGGGAAGGGAAGAGATTACCAAAAGGTTAAAACATGGGCCCCCAAAAGGTTTTCCCACAGGAGGGAAAACCCTAGACCAGGAAAGATCTCCATCAGGAGGGAAACAGAGGACCAAAAGGGGTTCCATCAGGAGGGGGAAAATGGCCCCGGAGAGTTTCCCATCGGGATAAAAACCCTTGGGAAGGAAGGATTTAACAAGGGAGGGAAAAATTTAGGACCAGGAAGAGATTCACCAAAATCAGGAAAGGGAAACCCCTTTTCCCAGGGACGGAAGAGATTACATCGGACTGGAAATATGAGGCCAGGAGTTCCAATCGGTGGAAACCAGGGAAGGGAAGGTCTAAGTGAGGGGAAACTATGGGGAAAGGGAAGAGTTCCCCCATCGTGGGGAAAAGAGGAAGGAGAGACTCCCATCAGTGGGGAAAAACCTTTAGCCAGGAAGAGTTTCCAAAACCCGTGGGGGAAATTTGAGGCCCAGGAA
>JAODAL010038864.1:0-38679 GCA_025379985.1 Phyllomedusa bahiana | reverse complement strand
TGGTGCAAGAAGGGATAGTGAATGGTTTGTGAGTTTTTTTCTGTGGCTTTTATAACCTAAGTGTGTTGCCTAAGATGTAGCCCGTATCCATTTGACTGTTGTGGACGTTAATTCCAGCTTCTCCATTCCTGTTTGGGTGTAAGAATGAAGGTGTTGTTCCTCTCCCATAGACTTTAATGGTCATCGGCGATAATCTATTATCGACTATCGGATATCTTATTGATAATTGCCGATATCGACTATCGACCCAATGATGATAGTCAACGTAATCGCTCATCACTAGTCAGGAACAAGCCTGGGATCATACAAGATGCATAAAGCCAAGGGATAAGACACAAGTCTCTAGACACAAGTCTAGAGAGAGATAGCCAAGAGTCAGGGCCAGGACTAGAGGTACCAGGCATAGCATCCAAAGGGGAAGGCAGAAACTCTAGTAAGATCATGATCAATAGTGAATATCAATACAAATGCACAACAGCAGACCCAGACAAAAGTGACCTGCCTGATTTTGGCTATGGGTAGGCAGAAGCAAAGTAAGTCGGGGGGGACGGCGACACAATGCCTCCATTTTAAACTTTTTGGGTGACATTTCCCAGCACGCCAACGCCAGCTTTTTGGTCTATATTGCGCTAAAACCACTTTTGACGCCATATTTTGGATTTAAATGAACTGTCGTACACCAAAACTAGGTGCATTATATGCCAGGACCGACACATTGCAATGCGCTTAAAAATGATGTGCTGTGCGCCTCCATAATGAAATGCGCCTATTGAGGCGCATAGCACATCATTACAAGTGTATATGTGTTAGGCTCATTTCAAATTTTACAAGTATGTGTTAGGGACATTACATTCTCTTCTAATGATATGCCATGTGCCGCGATTTGCGCTAATCGCGGCACAAAACATTTCATTGGTAGAGTATGTAATGCCCCTATCGAGGCACATTGCACACGGAGGTGCATAGCTTATCATTACAAGTATATTAAATGCGCCTAACAAATACTTGTAATGTGCCTAACATATACGTAAATGTGAAATATACCTAACACTTATACACTTGTAATGATGTGCTATGCGCCTCAATTGTCGGATTTTGTTATGAAGGTGCACAGCGCATCATTTTTAGGCACATTATGTTTACTATGCAAAGTATACCTGATGCCAGATTTTTTAAAGGGTCAGACTTTCTGGCGCACTTTACATTTATTTCATGTGCATAAAAACTGACTTAGCACCTCCAATTTTCGAACATCTCACCCTTTATGTTTAATAGCAGGATGGAATGCTTCGCTGTTTTCTCTGCCTCCCCAACTTGATATTACCATACAACCTACAAATTTGGTGTGATTTATTTACTAGCTAAGATATCACACTGATCTTGATGGACCAGTAAGGCTAAGTCGACAGCAAATTTCAAAATGGCGTCCAAAATCTGACGGCATTTTGACATTACAGGACCACTTTTTTGGCACAGATTTGCGTAAAAGCCAAGGTTGGTTTTCGGATTTGCCATCAGCCCCGTACATTTACTGTACGGGGCCAACGGCAAATCTGCGTGGAACATGTTGCATATTCTTAAGGATTTGAAATCCGATGGTGAAAAAATTTTTCATTGCTGTCTATGCAGCACAGTGTACTGCTGGATTTTCGGCGGATTCAAAATACTGAATCCGCCAAAAATCGAATGGTAAAGCTATGCCGTGTAGACATAGTCTATGGAATCTGTTGGCTAGGACCTTTGCCAAGGTCCTAGCATCTTAGTTCAGCAAAGATATTGGACAATAAGACCCTCACTTACATTGCAGGGGAAATACCTCCATACATCCAGCACCCTCCACCATATTGAAGCTGTATAGTTTCATACTGAGTAGGTGTACAGCCTCCATTTACTGCCTCATAGTCCGTTGTCATGCTTCTGCCTTGTGCATGAGCCCTTGAGCAAACAATCTCTAAAACAAGTATAACAAAAAAAGTAAGAATAATAATTCTTTTCAGTGTAGTTATATAAGAATTGCTGGGCTCTCTGTCCAGACAATCCAATTATAGTTGGAAACTTTGAAGTGGACTGCAGACAATCATTTGATATTTCTCATTTGTTGAAGTGTTCTTTATGCAATTTTCACAGTTGTATCGCTTTTCTTCATCTTCTCATTTGTTCAGATCTTTACAGCTGCTCACAACATATGACATTACATATTACATCATCCAGCTTTCAGGACTCATAGGCATATTTCATTGAGAGGGTGAAATCCTGTAACCAGAAACGGGATGTGAGCAACATTTTTTCACAACAACAAACAGTAACTAGGATTGTCACTTCATTCATCTGTTCATTTTAATCACGTTCCATCCAGCATGAACTGTTATTCCAGCTGTTATAAAGCCAATGCTGCAACTAACTGTTGCATTAGACACACTATGTACGGGGCTGCGCCAGTAGTCTGGCATTTTTTCAGCCCAAAAACTTTTGCAGTTCTCTCGATGTATAATCAGACACACTCCAAAATTAGGCGCATTATAAAGTGACTACGGCACTTTGTAATGTGCCTAAGATTTGGGGACGTTCTGGGGGCGCTTTGCACTACAACCGTAGTATTCTACACATTTATTACTTTAGTATGGCAAAACCAGGCGCGTTACTGCTGGAACAGGTAGATCAATTTGAAAGTGGTTTGTCTGACTGAGCCTGATTTGTCGTTTTGGAGCTAGAAAGCGCCTAATCTATGACCCGCAGTAGAACAGGTTCATAGATTCAGATGCATTGTACGTTATTAATGTGCACAATAAAATTGGCGCTTGGGTGCCAAAAATCATACATATTGCCCACTGAGTCTTGTGGTGTCTATCAGCATAACACATTGGAGTAGTTTCTGACATATGGATATTAATTTGTTCATAAATTCTATAGTCATATAAGGATGATTTAAAGTTTGGTGGCATCCGACATACATAGAGACCCAGGTTACAAATGTATACTTCATGGTATACATTTTGACTGAATCCAGCTGCATGGAATAATGCAGCTCTCTGCACTGTTACATCCAGCAAACCCTAATGGATACTGCTCCAACATAGTTCAGAGGCACATTTGTCCTCTGTTGGGTAATGGCAGTCTTTGGATGTTTTTAGTGTGATGACCCAGAGGTGAAAGAAGAGAAGAGTAGTGGTTTTTTTTACAGTTGCTCTCACCCCCGGGAACATTACAGTGATTAGAGGGTCTGCAAATGAAGGAGTTATTGGTGTTCCTCCTTAGCTGTTTCCCCCAGGACACAATCATAATGATTGTAGCCGCATCACCCTGATGGTGTGGGAGGTGTCCATGATGTTAGTGCAGGAATAAGAGACAGGAGGCAGTTTGGATTTCAAATAAAACAGCTTCTTTTACACCAGGGTAGATGGTAAACCTGAGGATAGCTCTTTCAGGTACATGCAAATCATATTCCAACTTTCATAGTCTGCAACAAGGATGGACCCAAGTTCTAGGTAACCAGATATGTACAACTACTCCACAGGAGTTCACGCCTCACCCCATGCAACCCAGAACCTTCTGAGTAGATATTGGGTAGAGCTAGGCCAGATGCTCGCTAGACTTCAGCTATGAAGATAGTCCACTTCCTCTTCATGTACTTCCACTTTAATAAAAATCTCCTATCCACACACTAACATGTATCATTTTATCTCTGTTTCTAACTTCTCTCTGGACTCAGAATGAGGAGTCAAGAATTCTGTATCTGGACTGAACATCAGTCCAGGGTTGAACTTCTTGGTTGCAGGACCTAGTGAGTGTTATCCACACGCCACTGTGATAGGGTTGCAGCGTGGGGTATGAAGAGTTCTTTAGGATTCTGAGGGAACTGGGGGGGTTTGCAGTGAGTTGGGCCCTTGTTATTATTCTCTTCACAGCACACATCAAAGGTAACAGTTTCCACTGTAGGGCAGTTTAACAGGCTTTATTCAAGTCCATTCTCCATACAGTAACTTCAGTAAACATCAATGATAATAGCAATGCCAATGGCTCCTGGTATTCACACAGTTTAACTGCTAACAGGGGGGTAATAAGCTCACAGATACCTGAGGGTTCACCAGTCATATCCTGTCACTCCTGAGCTGTGATTGCTGGCTGTTCTCTTCAATGGTGTGCATTGGCTACAGCATGCACACAGGATTCTGTCTTTACTGTCTCTCCCTTCTTCTGTGTCCTTCACTCTGTCTCATAGGACCTAAACTACCCAGAATCCACTCCTCCAACAGTGTTCCAGCAACTTCTGTCTCCTCCCCTTTTTCTAGCATGCACAACACTAGGTTTGACTGTTTTAGTCCTGTGCTGTACAACCAACCATGCTGTGTGCTGGTACTTCTGGCGCCCTCTAATGGCCAAGGATAAGTAACTAATTTACACTTGATAAGAACAGTGACAGTAGAGCTTACCCCGGGTCACATTCTCCCCCTCTGGATTAATGTCGTCCTCGACATTCAGCAACTTACAATAGTTGAGGACAGTCCATAAAGAGTCTACTAGACTTCTAAGTTTAGTCGGGTAGGCATTTACCTTAAATAAGTTTTATCTCTTAAGTGTTTGACCGGTCTTCAACACTCAAAAGTAGACAGTATTTACAGTTCATTGTTTCCATTTTCCCGATTACTACAACTGTAGTACTATTTTCTAGGCCTGCCTCTACTTAAAGAGAAGTGACAACCTCAAGATTTTGACAATAATAAAGGAACAATGTAAATTATTAAACATCCTAAGCTATCTCTTAGCTACTTGCTTGACATTCTCCTGAAAAAGAAGAAAAGAGAAAGAGCAAACAACAAAAACAATTTCAAGTAATAAATTGACATTTATATCTTCTGCTGGAATATTTTCCGACCATCTTCAACCAGCCAATTCCTATGCTAACTAGCTAAGAAATTCTTTTACTTTTCAGTCCATTGAACAGTCTTTTAAACCATTTTGTGGTCTTTCCAGAACTGGTGGTAGGAAAGTACTTCTCAGGCTGTCTTACCTGATATGCAGGAAATTATACTTGTTTTTAACTGAACAGTTCTTGGTACCGCACTCGGTTCTCCCAAAGTGTCATAAGTCAGCATCATGGGTCTTCTTCTTTCTCTTGAGGAAACCTTTCTGCTTGACAATTCTTCTGATGTTTCTGGTTCATCAGTCTCTGAGATTTCTAGTTCAGGATCTACTGCTGGTTCATCCTCTGGTTCAGCTGTAATTGAATCAACAGTCTCTAACTCAACAACTGGATCTACTATTTCTGGATCTTGAATCTGTTCAACTGGGTTTTCTGGTGTACTTTCTGCTATTTCATATTCATCAGATAACTCCTGTGGCACAAATTCTACAGCTTCAGGATTTAAGTCACTATTTTCTACTGGCATACGAAGCATATAGGTGTGATCTTCCTCATCTGAGCTTTCTGAGTCATTTTCTACAAGAGGCAATACTTTAGATTGCTGTCTTTTTGACGGTCTTGTTTGGTGTGTTGCTTCAGGGATTGGTCTCTCTGGTGGTAGGTAGTCACAAGGTAGCAACAGGTTCCGATGCAAGAGTCTTGTCTTGTTACCTCCTGTTTCAGGTTTAATCTCGTAAACTGGGCTGTCTTTACTCTTCCTTTTGACTACGACATAGATCTTGTCTTCCCAGTATGAACGAAGTTTTCCTGGTCCACCTTTTTCTTGTAAGTTTCTGACTAACACACGGCTACCTGATGTTAATTCTGCTCCATGACACTTCCTGTCATAATGTGCTTTACTTTTGCTCTGTCCTTCAGTAACAACTTTTGAAGCAATATTATATGCCTCTGCCATGCGTTCTTTCCATGCACGAACATATTCTGGGTAAGTCTTGTAGGTCTCTGACACTGGAGTATCGAACATAATGTCAATAGGTAATCGTGGAGATCTGCCGAATAACAGGTAGAATGGGGAGTAACCTGTTGCATCACTCTTTGTGCAGTTGTAGGCATGGACCAATTTTGTTAAGGAGTTCTTCCAATCTCTTTTCTCTTCAGATGTTAGAGTCTTTAGCATCGACAGTAGAGTACGATTAAAACGTTCCACCTGTCCATTACCTTGTGGATGGTACGGTGTTGTATGAGATCTCTGAATTCTGCAATACTTTCCCAACTTGGTAAAGAGTTGATTTTCAAACTCTCTTCCTTGGTCATGATGCAGCCTTGTAGGAAATCCAAACTTTAATGCAAAGTCATTAAATATCTTTTCTGCTGCTGTTTTTCCAGATTTGTTGGTAGTGGCGTAGGCTTGAGCAAATCTGGTGAAATGGTCCATAACCACTAAGATGTATTCATATCCTCCTTTACATTTCTCAAGGTGTAGAAAGTCTATGGACACCATCTCGAACGGGTATGTGGTTGTAATGTTACCCATTGGGGCTCTTGTCGGTTTGTTGGGACGCTTGTCCTTTAAACAGCCACACTCTCTGGTCACATAATGTTCAATATCTTTCTGCATGTATGGCCAGAAGAAACGTTCACGGGCAAGGTTCACTGTTCTCTCAACTCCTAAGTGTCCCATTTCTTCGTGAAGTTCCCTTAACACCATCCGATGGTAAACTTTTGGCAATACCAACTGCAGGTTTGGACCTCTTTTGCAGTAGAGTATACCTTCTGAATTGAGTTGTAATTTAGGCCGTTCTCTCAACAAGAGGCTTGTAGCTGGAGACTCTGTGTCCCTCTCCTTCTTACTAGGTAGTCTATCTGGTTGATGTACTGGAGCACTCTTCCAATGACTTTGTCTTCTTTATGAGCTTTCTGATATTTTCTGGCTCTTGAGCATAAACAGTAGAGCTGCCACACTGAATGCTTGATGACAGGTGATGCTGTCCCCATTGTAACTGTTGGAGACGGTCACACACCTGTGGGTAGTACTGGCGCAGCTGTTCTTCATCCTGGATGGTATTAGGATGTAGAGGTTGTTTGGTTTGGGACTGCCTTTGTGTTGAGGTTACTGGTCGCCCGTCCCCAGCAACCCTCTGTCTTTTAGCTGCTTGAATCTTGGCACTCTACACTCTTTTGCATAATGTCCCTCTTGACCACATTTAAGACAGTGACAACAGTAACTATCTTGATTGGAGTCTTGGCAGGCCTCACATGCAGGGTGTCTTCTATTCTGGAAATTACCCCTGTGCCTTGCTGGTTTTGACTTGGTCACCGTCTGTATAATCTGCTTCATCTCTGCTAGTTCCGACCGAAGTTCACTCACTACTTCCTCCCAGTTGGTGTCCACTGTTTTTTTCTTAAACGGTACCTTCTGGGTGACTAGAGGTGGATGGGCAAGAGGTTCTTCCTCCCTGTTACCTTCTGGCTGCATGCTCATGGTGTCAACTTTTGGTTGACTCTCTTTTGCAGTCTTACCAGTGAAGCCCTTCTTTAGCTTTTGTTCTCTCTCTAGCTCAAGACTAGCTGCCTCATTCATCTTCTCAATCAACACTTCATCTGAGATAAAAGGGTCCTCAAGGTACTGTTTTAGCTGGAACTTGATGTTTCCACTAAGTAACCCTGTCCCTATTGACCTCAGGAACTTCTTCTGAACTAGCCCCACATCAAACCTCTCCTCCGCCTCTTCTTCGCTGGATGCAAACAACAGTTTTTCTTTGAGTGCAATGGCTCTGAACAAGAAGTCTTGAGGGGACTCTTTGCAGTCTTGAGAGATGTTAATCAGTTGGTGATACAAATCAGAGGTGCTTTCTTCCTTGTAATGCCCTTTTAATATTGTTCTTAACTGGAGCAAGGTGAGGTTGGTCTTCATCTCTAACATATTCCTGAGATGCAACCCTGGACTAATGGCTTTCACTACCGCCTCAATAATCTCTCTCTCCTGATACCCCTTGTGTATCCCCAAGTCTATCTGGTGAATCAGGTTAGTGTAAGACAGTCTCTCTTTCTGTTCTCGTTCACCAATTTGGCCATTTATTTTGAATTCTTTGCGGATGGTTATCTCTTGGGCTGGATTGATCTTCTTTATGGCTGGATTGGAGCAGATTGGAACTTTATCAGAACTGACCCCTTTCTCAACTGTCTTTGCAGATTCCTGCACTGTCTTTTGTAAAGCAATTAATTGGTCTTTTAGCTCCTTCAGCTGTGTCAGTTGGGAAGACATGTCACTTTCTGTTGCCTGAACTGTTTCTGGTTCTGCAGCCCGCAAACTGTCAATAAACTGAGTTAGTCTCTGAAGAAAGGCCAACATAGCGTCCTCTTCCTCACTATCTTCCATCTCATCCAGTAATCGATTCAGGGCTGTCAAAAGATGTCGGCGATTATGTGCACGAGCAAGATGGTCCTCTGGTAGTTTCATAAATCTTGCGACTGTTCCTAGTTCTGCATAGGACAACTGCAGCAGAGACTCACTGATGTTATTGATGTGTCCCTCCACATCCATGGCTGAATTTGTGTGGATTTTCTTTTTGTGCGCGCTGGCCCTTTAAGACTGAGTTAACTTGCTGCAGGGCACTCTGCTGCCTTGTGCTGACAGTTATCTGTGCTGCGGATATGACTGGGCTATGTGGGCAGTAAGCTGTCCCCCTAATGCTTGGCTTCAGCCCTTGCAGGTAAAGTGGCGCGGAAATGACTGGCGGGAAAGCGCTGATGAACTTTTCCACTGCGCTGCTGAAATCTTCCGTCCCTCGCTCTGGTCTGGCCCCCTGGAGACTCCCTCTCAGGTTGCCTGAGGGCCCTCACTCTTCAGGGTGTTCACCCCTGTTTTTTACTTCAGATTCCACTCAAAATCCCCGTACGGGCCATCAAAAATGTTATCCACACGCCACTGTGATAGGGTTGCAGCGTGGGGTATGAAGAGTTCTTTAGGATTCTGAGGGAACTGGGGGGTTTGCAGTGAGTTGGGCCCTTGTTATTATTCTCTTCACAGCACACATCAAAGGTAACAGTTTCCACTGTAGGGCAGTTTAACAGGCTTTATTCAAGTCCATTCTCCATACAGTAACTTCAGTAAACATCAATGATAACAGCAATGCAAATGGCTCCTGGTATTCACACAGTTTAACTGCTAACAGGGGGGGTAATAAGCTCACAGATACCTGAGGGTTCACCAGTCATATCCTGTCACTCCTGAGCTGTGATTGCTGGCTGTTCTCTTCAATGGTGTGCATTGGCTGCAACATACACACAGGATTCTGTCTTTACTGTCTCTCCCTTCTTCTGTGTCCTTCACTCTGTCTCATAGGACCTAAACTACCCAGAATCCACTCCTCCAACAGTGTTCCAGCAACTTCTGTCTCCTCCCCTTTTTCTAGCATGCACAACACTAGGTTTGACTGTTTTAGTCCTGTGCTGTACAACCAACCATGCTGTGTGCTGGTACTTCTGGCGCCCTCTAATGGCCAAGGATAAGTAACTAATTTACACTTGATAAGAACAGTGACAGTAGAGCTTACCCCGGGTCACATGAGTGTTACATGGCGTGCCGCGGTCCGCTTGCCAGGTTGCGGGCTGCTCGTAGTACTGTCAGAAACTCACCTGACCACGCTCCTGCTCTTCCGCGCTCCTCTGCCGGCGGTGCGCGCGCTTCCGCTCCTTAGAGGGCGTGCGCCGGCTCTCTGAAATTTAAAGGGCCAGCACACCGGTAATTGGTTGATTGCCGGGCGCTGACCCTATTTATCCCTTTCACCTCCTTTTGGTGGCTGCCAGATCTTTAGTGCACATTGCCTATCGAGAAAGCATTCCAGAAGCCTTGTCCGTGTTACCCGTGTACCATACCTTCCGCTTCCGTTTATCGACTAAGAACCTTTGCCACCTGTCCTGACCTTCTTGCCTGTCCTTGACTACGAGTTTTGCCCGACGACTTTGTACCTCGCTGCACCTCAGCTGCCTCCGCAAGCAATTCGTGTCAGGGGTAGCGACCTGATGGAATCCCAGGACCCACTTAGACTCTGCTCCCTGGCGTGGCCATTACCACCACCTGCGGTGGTCCTGTGGATCCACTACTCCCGCCATTACAGTGAGCAGAAGCATCCTCACTGAGGTACTCCTGTAGAACACTCTAGAAGCCAAACTGCCAGGTAATTTATAGACTTTTGTCCCACCCCCTGTTGGGGCAATCATCCTTGATGAGGCTTGAACAATATAATAACCCTTGCTGTTATTGTAGTGTCAGCATGATATAGCATTTTGTTGTCTTGTATACCAACTGTTACAAAGTGTTATTACAGATAATTCACAGTATGAAAAGCAAACATTATGGTACTACTCCAAAACCATCCGAACATTCACTTTACTGGAATACCACATATTCATTGGAAGCTTTCTTTCTTCTGCACTGTCCAGTCCTTCCCATCCTTTAAGGATTACCCAAAATCCACAAAAATACGCACCAGCCAACCATGCGGCTAATTGTTTCTGGCATTGGGTCGTTGATGGAGCGTTTGTGTCAATGGCTGAACTCTCTATTGCAGCCTCTTGTGAGGAGAGTTCCAGGATTTCTGCAAGACACCAAAGATGTCCTCATATGTATACAGGCCCGCTGTCTGGGGGTTATACTAGACTCTGATCTGACCTTCACCCCCTATATCAAATCCCTTGCCCGCTCTTGTCACCTGCACCTCAAGAACATCTCCAGAATCCGTCCATTTCTCACTGTGGAAACAACTCAAACTCTCATTGTTGCTCTTTTTCATTCTCGTCTTGACTACTGTAACTCCCTACTTGTTGGTCTTCCTCTCTGTAAACTCTCCCCTCTCCATCTGTCCTGAATGCAGCAGCCAGGCTTGTCTTTCTTTCCAGCCGCTATACTGATGCCTCTACCCTGTGTCAGTCTCTGCACTGGCTGCCTATTAAGTACAGAATACAACATAAACTCATCACTCTCACACATAAGGCTCTCCACAGTGCTGCACCCCCATACATCTCCTCCCTTATCTCTGTCTACCACCCTACCCGCTCTCTCCGCTCTGCTACTGATCTAAGACTACACACCTCACTCATCCGAACCTCCCATGCCCGTCTCCAAGATTTTGCACGTATTGCACCAGTTCTCTGGAACATGTTACCCCATGTGATCAGGCACACTCACAACCCTCACAGTTTTAAGTGCGCTCTGAAAACTCATCTTCTTAGACAAGCCTATCAAAATCCCTAATTGTCAACCCCCCAAATTCTGTCACAGATTCGTCACTTCCTGCACTTTATGTATACTACCCCATATTTATGTAACATGGCTGGTCCATTGTAAACCAAGCACTTGTAAGCCTTTGTTTCATCCATACACCCTAATAGATTGTAAGCTCTTGCGAGCAGGGCCCTCACACCTTGTGTCTCATTTGTCAGTAGCTTTTTTATAATGTAATGTCTGGTTTGTCTGTGCTTATTCCCTCTATATTGTAAAGTGCTGCGGAATATGTTGGCGCTATATAAATAAAGATTATTATTATTATATTATTATTATACAACAGATTAGCTGGAAATCCCAGTTTTGCTGGTTAATCTGTGATGTGGAGTTCCTGTACACTAGCATGCCACATTGAATAGATTTGCATGTCCTTGAATTTCATTTAAATAAATATAGTGTGTACTCTAGAGACCTAATTGACTACAGTTTGATGGCAACCTCATGACACATGACTATTTTAGTTATGATGGACAGATCTACCGTCAATATAAGGGAGTGTTTATGGGTGCCAAATATTCCCCAGCCCTTGCTAACCTTGTGAAGTCGTGGTGGGAAGAAGCCTACATTTTTACTCCTCTGTGTCATTTTTTGGATTGCATTGAGTGGTATGGCAGATACAGTGATGGCCTTTTAATCATTTGGGGTCGCGATGTGCCTGTCAGATCCCACTGTTATAAGGTTTTTACATTTCATGTTGATAGGATTTGCAGACCAAAATATTTGCTCAAAATCGCAAACCCACTGCGGGTTACACTGTCTTACATCACAGAAGTTTCCATCCAAATCACACTAAGAAATCCATGTCGTTGAGTGAATTATTGTGTGCAAAGCGCAACTGCAATACACATGAACATTTTTTCAACGAACAATCCAATATTTCTCAGAGACTTAGTCTAAGGGGTTATCCTCATTGGACTTTAGAAAGGGCCATGCAAATTGCAACTAGTAAAGCACAAAATACACTACCGGAACATACCAGAATGACACAGAGGCAAAAGTATAATAAACCCATAGTAGTGTTAGATTTTAGTTCGGAATTTAATGCAGTAAAAACATTGTTCAAAAACACCTCCCAATTCTAATGGAAAATGAGACACTAGACTCCATATTACAAGATGGCTGCAAAATTGTACCTAGAAAATTAATCACGTTATCCAACCTCCTATCTCCCAATCTGATCAGCTCCAATAAATCTAAGCCCACATGACTGCAACAAAAATGATTCTATAGCTGTGGGGCTCATCCCTGTAAAACATGCTCTTTTTCAAGTCTTTTTCCTGTTCTATGGGAACTCGTTCCTATATCATCAAACATTATATAAATTGCAACTCGCATCATGTGTATACTTGGCGAGTTGTGCCTCCTGCAATCTTTCATATGTGAGCTGTACTACCCGCAGGCTAAAAACTCATTTTTAGAACAATTACAGGAAATTAATAATACCTCCACATGGAACAAGTCAAATGTTGCACAACACTTTATTGATTTTCATGGTTCCACTATTAGCTACTTAAAAATCATGGGCATCGATAGAATTATCAAAGCACCTCGAAGTGGAGATCCAGAACATATGCTTCATGACAAGGAAGCATTTTGGATGATAAACCTAGATACATTGTTTCCTTAGGGTTTAAACCAGGGGTTCCCAAACTCCAGTCCTCACGCCCCACCAACAGGTCATGTTTTCAGGATATCCCACAGAATGCACTGACAATAATTAAGTCCCCTGTGCAGAATAATTAAATCATTTGTGCACTGCTAAGGAAAGCCAGAAAACATGACCTGTTGGTGGGCCGTGAGGACTGGAGTTTGGTAACCCCTGGTTTAAACCATAGAAAATAAATCCTGTCTCATGATTGAGTATAAAAAAAAAATATTTTTTCTTTCCCCATTTTTTCCACCTATGTTACTTTTTCCCCTCCCCCTTTTTATTTCCCTTTTTTCTCCTCACCCTTTTTTTCAGTGCTTTCTTTTCTGCTTGTAACTGCAATATGTAGAATACAGGTGTAACACTAACTGACAATTTGTTCTACATGGCCCTTCCAAGACATTTGTCTTCTCTTTGAAATGTACATTGTTTTAATTTGTAGTCTTCTTACATGTTTTGGTATGTTCTTTTTTTATTTTAACCTTCACTATGTAGTTATTGCTGTTTGTGTGTTTGGCACCGCGTGGTGCGGCCTCTTCGGTCCAAATATAATTATACGTAATATATCTTTTATTTACCTTTCAAATGCAGATTTGCATTCCAGTTACCAGACTTCTGGACATGCACCCTGTAGTTTACAGCACTTCTGCCCCAGATGGGGTCATTCTAGCCAGTGGTGCGCAGGCTTGTCTTCCGGATGCTGGAAATTAGGCCGCCCGCTGCACAGGTAAGCCAGACATGCACCAAGTGTTTAGTATTATTTGTTAAAGATTTTTCTATTTATATCCACACTTAACAAGTAACTCCATGCTATGAATAATGGTGTGTGTCCACCTCAGCAGAGCCTCCTTCTCCTGCTCTGCCAGTATGTGATCTGCTTTTAATCCATATGTGAATAAAGCGCTTCTTGGGGCGAGGCATGTGCACCATATTCCAGGATTCAAGGCCGTGATTTATGTAAACTTCCTATGGACTCATCTGGCTACAAAACCTCCTGACTCTTTCTACTTACGGTCACTTATCTGTATATAGCTGTACAGTCTGGTTGACAGGTTCACCAACTTTTATGTATACTACCCCATATGGCTGGACCAATGGCTGGACCATTGTCATAAATAAGCATGTCTTATCTTTTGTCTCACCACTATTTCCACATAGATTGTAAGCTCTTGCGAACAGGGCCCTAAAACTTCTTGTTTGATCCGTCACTACTTAGTTTTCAGTGTTGTCTGTATCTTTGCCCTCTGTATTATAAAGCACTGCAGAATATGCTGGTGCTATATACATGAAGATTAATATAATTATGAATAGAGATGGGTGAATCGATTCTAACGAAGTGGAATTGGTTTAGAATTTGAGGAAAACTTCGGTTTGGAACGAAGTCGAACTTTGGGGTACTTCGGGTGAACGAAGTGTGCTTTTGATTGATAAAATGGCTGCGAGCACATGGCGCTACATGGGGCAAAGCACTCTGGGAGGAAGAAGGGCATAGCCTGAATGACATGTGCAGAGGTGAAGCCAATCAGAGACCGGCGGGATTCTGTGACGTCACGCACTATATAGTCCGGCGCGACGCCGGGAGCTCACACTCCTCTCACTGTGCTCATCAGGGAAGGTGCTGCCGCGGCTGATAGCTCTTACTGAAGAATTGATTTTTATATAGCAATTTCTGTGGGGTGTCTCAGCTTGTCTCAGAGACTGTTCTCTTAATGTTCTATTTCTAATTTTTTGGGGTATTGGATCTGAAATCCAGTGTGCGTCCACTGCAGCTGCATATACATTCAATATCCAAGTGGGATCTAAGCCAGTTCCTGTTGTATTCATTTAAAGAAACAGCGTTTTTACAATACAAATACCACTTCATTTTTGGCTGCTCAATTCTATTGCACAATTTACATCCAGGGGTTAATTAAGCGTTGTTTTGCTGGTGTGCTGACCCCAAGAAACCGTCTTTTTCAACGCCAAAATATATAAATTTTTCCTGTAGCCTAATTCACAAGCAAAGGTTAATTACAACTGTATTTCTTGTTGTGTGGCGTAGAAAACACGCAATTGTAACACGCTACAAAGCTACTAGTTTGTGCGGCTCAATTCTTTGGCGCAATTTACATCCAGGGGTTAATTAAGCGTTGTTTTGCTGGTGTGCTGACAAAAATTAAACCGACTTTTTCAACGCCAAAGTAGATAAATTTTTCCTGTAGCCTAATTCACAAGCAAAGGTGTCATGATCATGCCAGAAAGAACTCCAGCTTTGAGTTCGGGTCGCCGGCCGCGGCTGATGCGACGTAAGCCATGGTTTCTGACATAGTGTCTCATTTGTGTTTACTAGTGTGAACTGGGTTTTCTCCCTGCTATCTTGATTGATTCCTGGCCGACGCCTGGGCCAGGAATCTTCCAGCACTCCAAGGGTTAACCTAGCTCCTTGCTCCTGGGTGATTGACAGCTCTACCTTTCTATCTGGTCTTCCGTTTCTTCCTCCTATTGCCTTTGTCCTTAGTTCTCCTGGAAGGTATTTAAGGGTTCTTCTGTCTCTTCTCCTTGCGTGTTATACTGGTCTGTTTCTGCCTAACTCGCCCTCTTTATTTTGTGCCTCCCTGGTTAACTTACTCTGCTTGTTTCACGTTTATTCTTCTGCCTTCTGACTGTGTACCGCGTTCCCCGATAGTTACCGACTTGGCTTGCTTGACCGTCCCTTATTGTTTTGTATTGTTTGTCTGCGTCTTGGTTTTTCACGCTATTCAGCATAGTGCTCAGTCTTCTGGTTAGGGCCGACCTATTAAGGAGTCGGGCACCCCCAAAAGGCAGGGACAGGGTTGGGATCAGTGTCAGGGCCCCACCTGTCTGTGTCTGTTCGTGCGCCCCTGACGGATCCCTTACATTATAACAGGCCTTACCCCAGTCGACCCCCCCTCGCGGTTCAATATGAGTACCCGACTTGCGGTCACGACCTCTTGGAATGAGTTGACAACTCAGCTTCAGGGGATGGCGGGGCTTATTAATCAAGTCTCACAGCGTCCTGGATGCCATAACTAATCCCGTACCTGGACTTGCGCCCCGTCTGTTTTCCCTACCTGCCCCTGTTTTTGTGGATCCTAGCATACATCATAAGTTTAAAGATGCTTCTACCTGATCGCTTTGACGGAAATCCTGACAGGTTCCGAACCTTTAGGAATCAATGAAATTTATTTTTTCGCTTCAACTATTTTCCCACTGAAGCTAAAAGTAGATTTTTTGTGTCTCTCCTCCGGGACCCACCTCGGTTTTTGGGGCATTAGCTAACCCTAAACAGCAAAATTATAATCCCTTTAAAACATAACTTTTACTAATTTACAAAAAATAACTTACTAAACCCCAAATTAATCAACCACAACACACCAAAATAACAGCATACAAATATCAACCATCAGTGGAGTAGTCGCCCTATAAAGGCGGTCCCGTTTTAATGACGATAATACACTGTACCCGTTATAAAAAATTCTTTAATCACAGCTTCCCAATGCTTCCCCCCATAAAATTTGGGGGTTCATCGGGGGGATTAAAAAAAACCTTCTCGCTGTGGAATAAGAAAAACGCTAAAAACAACCAAATACAATCATCTATGAGGATATATCACCTATATGGTGAGATAGAAAAAGTGATATTTAAACTTAGAACTGCCAGGGTATAAAGGATAATCCTCGAGCCCCTTTGGTATGCGGCACCCGGGATAGAAGGGATACAGAATGATTTATTTCTCCCTCCCAAAATCCTTTATTTGGGCCCTTAGATTATAACAAAAAACCCCCTACATTTCATTAGGGGTGTATATTGTTTTATACTTATTTCCGGGTTCTACTTAACATGTGGGCAATCTCCCTCCTTTACTCTTTTTGGGGCGTTCCGGAATTGTACGCGAAACCCGGAAACTAGATAAACGTCTTTTCCGTTTGCTTGGGCGGAAGAACGCTATGCTAATACAAAAACCCCATACTCCCGCGGTGCTCCGCGCCCCTAAAAAAGGTTCTGCGCATGTCCAGGAAAAATGCCTGGCAAATGGCAGGGTAAAACGGGGGCATAACAAGGGCCCGTCATATTACATTGGTCTCATTGAAAAAGACAAACTGTCATTTTCCGGCAAGCCCCACCGGAGACCAAACCACATGCATCCACACCCGGGACAGTCCCATACCAAAAAAAAACCGCACACTCAACTGTCCCCCAGACCCAATAGCGCTAACAGCCCCAAATTTTCAAAAAGGGCGTCTGTTAACGGATGTCTAAGGGTAATAGGGGAATTGTTTAAGGGCCAAAAATTTCGGGTAAAAAAATTTCATTGTTTTAAAACTGACAGAAATTACAACTAAAAAATTTCAATAAATATAATGAAAAAATGTAAGAATAATAATGATACTTTAAAAATACATCAGTTTTGAAAAACGATATTGGTCCTCGTGGAGAGTACGAACAAAAAAAAAAAGAGCAGAATAAACAACCCAAGTACGAGTCTTACTCAATAAAACACCCAAATTGTAAAGTCTCATTAAAGGGCCCCTTTTTGGATAAACTGATTCCATACGGAAAATCCACTGGCCTCTTTACACAGAATTCGTCTATCCCATTCTCCTCCTCTTGAGACGGTCTCACTACCTCCATAATCAAAAAACGCAGAGATTCCCATTCTCCATTGTGTGTTCCAAATATGTCAGCTACGGCGTGTCTCTTCAAATTACGATGCCCCCCCCAATTTCCCCCCACCCTTTTTTTAATGTTCTCTTTTTTTTTCCAAATAATTCAGTGGCAGGGACATATGCCATGAGACTACCCTTCTTTCCTGCAATTGGCAAAATCAGGGATAAAAATTGTTTTCCATTTGAGGCACTTTGAAGGTTTAGTTTGTTGTATGTATGGGCAGGCTACACACCTCTCCCCCACTTTTAAACTGCCTATCGGTTTCCTTTTCAGCCAAGTCCTTGTGGGGGTATTGGTTATAAACTAGGGATCATCTATCTTTAATGGATCTACCCCTTCATAAGTAATAAAAGGGAGCGGGGAGATATCCCTCCAAATCCGGGTCCAACATCAGTTTTCCCCAATATTTTTTGAGGTTTAACCAACTTCTAGATTTCAAACGTCAAAAGTTGCGATGAACTGCTTTGTTGTCATTTTTATCCTCCTGGTTTACCCGAAATAATGTCGTTCATTCTTTTTTTGAGCATGCCTTAGGGCTTTTCCCAAAACTCTGAGGGATACCCTCACTAAGAAATCTTTCTCTCAATATCCCTGACTGCCCTTTTAAAAGTCCTTATCCCCCGGAGCAGTTTTCTTTTAACCCGGGAAATTTGCCCCTTTCGTATTCCTCTTTTTACAGGGTAAGATGTAACTTCCCCAATGTAGCAAGCTGTTGTTGCTGTGGGTTTCCTAACATGTGGGAAAGGAGGGGGCCATCCCGATCTTTAAAAATAAGGACACCCAAGAAGGGTAAAAAATTTCTCTTGCACTTCAAATGTGAAGTGCATCCCAATCTCTTTTTTTTTGAGCTGTGCAACGAACTCCTCAAAATCCACTTTGCACCCTCCCAAAATAAAGATGTCATCAATGTACCCCCCCCCGAATAAAAACGGGGGGGGCCACTGATAAAACTCCGGGTTTGGGGATCCCCATGTAGCCTCCCACCGCCCGGGAACAAATTTGCATAATAGGGCGCAAGAGCCCCCATTGCGGTCCCGAGCTGGTGGAAGTCTTGTTGCAGAAGACAAAAAAATTTATGCCTCAACAAAAAGTCCAGTATCTGATGAAAAAGGGCATTGTGACCCTGGAACTCTATACTTCTTGAGACAAAAAATTTTTCAACTGCTTAAATTTCCAATTTCATGTGAGATTTACATATAAACTTTCCACATCTATAAAACCCAAAATACTTCATTATTGACTGTAACCCCTTTCCCATCGGCAGTAAATCAGAAGTGTCTCTTATGTAAGATGGCAATGGGGGTTACAAATTCCTGTAAGATGTTATCTATAAAATCTCCCACTTTTGGGCGTAATTACCTACGCCTGAGACAATTGGCACCTTTTATGGGGTGCACCCCTTATAATCTTGGGGATCGAATAAAATTAGGTTTTGAGGATTAGATGGATCAAAAATTTAAATTTCCCGTGTGTGTTTTTTTAGCCCCTCTCAAAACCCTCCAAAGTAACTTCCTATTTGCATAGAAATTTGTTGTCGGATCTGTGGTAAATATCATAATGCCTTTTGTCCCTAAGGAGATCGTTTTACTCTTTTTTTACATGTCGGATTTTTTATAACATAATTTCCCCCCTTATCGGAGGGTTTGATAATTATAGATTTTTTTCCCTTTTTTTTTTAAATTTTGTTTTTTTTTTATGGGGGAAATTTTTTTAATTTTTTTTTTTTTTTTTCATTTTTTTTTTTCTCGGGGTTTTTTTTAAATTCAATTGTTTTTTGACCCTCTATTATTTCCCCCTCCACCCCCCCAAAAAAGGGACACTAAGGTATGGATCCCCTAAATCCTGTGCTGTAACACCCCAAATTTCTGGCATTCAATTTGGTCTTTAAAAATTTTTAAAAATTTTCCACTTGAGCTTACCACAACATTTTTTTATCTTTAGTCCATGAAAAATCACTAAACTTGTGTTGGGGGCAAAAGTCAACCCTTTTGTAAAACTTAATTCACCTTATTCAAAGCCCATCTGTAAGATTAATTACTGATTTGGCTGATTTTGTTATTTCGACGGTGTCTCAGGCCCGGGTCGGGGGCCCCTCCAGCCCCCCCCAAAAAAAGGAAAGGGTTTTTTAAATTTCCAAGGATGAGGAGGCATAGAGTCCTATTCACTCCCCTTCCCCTGAATTCTGGCGAGACCCCAAAATTTCTAGCTCGAGATCCTCTTGTTCTCCCCCTGGACCTAACAAGTTTGGAATTTGTATCTGAAGATTTTGCGTCAGATGATAGTATTCCCTAGGGGGAATTTGGTTTTGGTTTTTTAGAAAATTAAAAGCTTTCCCTTCCTTGAATTCCTGGAGGTCCCCCAAATTGTTTACGTTTTCCTGGCCCTTTATTCCTGTCTGATATTTTTTTTATAGAATTTTTAAAATTTTTCCTCCAATAAAGTCTGGTCCCCCCTTTTTTGATCCGTTCAACAAGTTGTTTTTGAGTTGTAGAGGACTTTCTAATGTTTTATTTTTTTCTTTTAAGTAGAATTTTCATAAGTCGTACCGATATCTATAAGTTTGTTTCCCCTCACCCAAAAGGGGATTCAACTGTTTATCTAGTAGCAGGTTTAAAAAAATTCTAAGTCCCCTAGGGAATGCGTGATTTAAGTAATGTTCTATTTTGTGCCCCCCACCAAATTAATATTGGGTCGATAACGTATATATTTTTTTTGAATACCACTCTTTGGGGCAAAAGATCACTTTGGTCAGACTCCAACTCAACGTCTGAAAACACTGCTCTTGCCTCAGTTCGCCATTTTTCTTTATCCACAGGGCCACTTAGAAAACTGGCCATAATATTGAAATTGCTACAAATTTTATATCACAGAGGTTTTTGACCCAAATCATGCAAAATTTTAAAACCCCCGTAAAACAAAAATTTTACTAATTTATCTAAAAATAAAATTACTAAACCCCTATAATCAACCACAACACACCTAAATGAAAACATACTAAATATCATCCATCATGGATTTCGCCCCGATAAAGGGGGCTCCCCATTAATGACAGATAAATCATGTAACGGTATTACAATTCTTTAATCACAGCTATCCCAACGCGTTTCCCCCATACAATTTTGGGTTCATCAGGGGATTTGGCCCTTAATCAATTGCCCATATTACCCTCTAACACCTTTTTCACGACACCATTTTAAAAAATCTTGGGTGCTTACAGGGTAATTTTGGTCTTGGGGGGACAGTTAGTGTGTGGTTTTTATTTTGGATGGGGACTGATCCGGCTGTCGGATCAGTGGTTTTTTTGGCTCCGGGGGGCCTTGCCGGAAGTGACCATGTTTTCTTTTTCAATGAGACCAAAGAATATTTTGGCGCCGATAGTTTTTGCCCATTTTACCATGAATTTTCCAGGCAGCTTTTTCCGACAGCGCAGAACCTTTTTTTAGGACGCCGGACGCACCCGGGAGTATGGGGTTTTTTGTATTAGCATACTTGCTTCCCCGAAGCAAATCGGGAAATGAAAAGTTTTTCTAGTTTCCGGGCATGCGCTACAAAAATTCCGAACGCCAAACGAGTAAAGGGGAGGGAGATATGCGCACATGTTAAGTAAACCCAAATAATTTTAAAACAATAACACCAATAATGAAAAGCTAGGGGGGTTTATTGTTAACTCAAAGGCCCAAAAAGGTATTTAAGGGAGCAAAATAAATCAAATTTTTTATCCCTTCTATCCTGGGTGCCACATACCAAAGGGGGTGCGGATTATACTTTATACCTTGGCAGCTTCAAGTTAATATCACTTTTCTATCTCACCCTATGGTGATATATCCGCAAGATAGATTGTATTTGCGTTGTATAAGGGGGATTCTTATTCCACAGCGGAAAAGTTTTTTTTTAAACCCCCGATGAACCCAAAATTGTATGGGGAAACGCATTGGGATAGCTTTTATTAAAAAATTTAATACACGATACAGGAATTATCTTCATTAAAGCGGACCCCCTTTATAGGGGCGTTACTCCCCTGATGGATGATATTTAGTATCTATATCATTTAGGTGGGTTTTGTGGTTGATTATGGGGTTTAGTAATATATTTTTAGATAAATTAAAAAAAAGTTTTTTTTAACAGGTTTAAAATTTTTTTAAAAGCCATTTGATATAGGTCAAAATCCCTTTTTTAAAAAAAAAATTTTTTGTAAAAAATTTTCCCATTAGCTATACCCTCTAAAACCCCCTGAGGGGGAAATCATTGGACAGTTTTTTTTTGGGCTTTGGGAAAAGGGTTTTTATGATAACCCCCCCGGGGGAAAGGGGGCGAGACTCTTTTACTATCTTTTCAAAAGGGCCCCCGGGCTCGGCTGGGGACACGCCCGGGTTTTCCCCCAATTTGGTGTACTTTGACTGGGGTAAACCCAAACCCCCTGAAACCTTTTCAAAAAGGGCGTCGTTGCCGTGAAGGTTTGCTATGGCACCACCCAATCCCTGAACCCTGAGTGATTTTTAGGACTCTAGCTCTGACTATTGAAAAAAGGGACAAAGGGGAAAAGACTAGGGAAAAAAAAGGGGGGGTTTGACTTTTTCCTCAATCAGGTTTTCCTTAAAAACCTCCCCTTCTTCCTTTTTGAGATTTTTTTTTTTCTCCCATCTCCCTCTAAAGGCTTTCTGGAAGAACCCAGGGGTTTTGGGGTTTTTAAAACACCCTTCCCCACCGGGAAATGAACCCCGGGTGGGAGAACGCCTGGGGCCTTTTTGGGGGCCCGGGGAAGCCTGCCCCTTTTCCTGAGAAACGGTCCTTTTACCAAACCTCACCCCAAGGTAACACCGAAACGCCCAAAACAATTTTCCAGAAGGTAACTCGGATCTACGGGTTTACCTCCTAACTCAAAAAAACCCAAAGTTTATTTCCCCCGAAACCCTTTAGTTTCTAGCTCCAAGACTTTTTTTTTGGTTCGTGCCCTGATTGATTCGGGTGCTGCGGCAAATTTTAAATCAAAATGGGCTTTGCAAACCCTTGATTTTGGAATTTTTTTTCCCTTTTGTGTTCCCCCTTCTTGGTTCGGGTTTAAAAATTTTCTACCTCAAAAACCCAAAGGGGAAGAAAAAAATTTTTTGTACTGCTAAAGGTCACTTTGAATTTTGGGGTTCGCATACTGAAAAACTTTCATTTTTTTTTTTTGGGAGAAATTTCTCGGGCAGATATTTTCTTGGTTGCCCTGGCTCCGCCCCATAACCCGTTGTTCACTGGAGAACCACCGAGTTGTTTTTTAAAGGGGTGACTCATGTGGTGCTCTTTCCAAGATAGGCACCCCTTTTGTGTGTGTTTTTTTAAATTTAATGCCTTTATATTTCAAATTTGAAATTCCCAAAGCGTCTTTGATGGGG
This sequence comes from Phyllomedusa bahiana, assembly GCA_025379985.1. Lineage (NCBI taxonomy): Eukaryota > Metazoa > Chordata > Amphibia > Anura > Hylidae > Phyllomedusa > Phyllomedusa bahiana. The sequence goes on along the minus strand of JAODAL010038864.1, from coordinate 15,838 downwards.
AATGTTGGGAACAGCTGCCTCCACACCAGCCTTTTGTTTGTCCTAAAACCCTTTCACCCGGGGCAAAGCTAACCCCGCCCTTGGCCCCAACGAGAATCTTTTCATCCGTAAATTGAAAAACCAAAATTTTATTTTTTCTTCGGGATTATTGTCCCCACCTTGCCTTCAGATTTAGTGTCCTCAACACCAAAGTAATAAAATTTTCTGCTCCCCCCAATTTTGGCCCGCTTTTGCCGAAACATGGCTCCCACTTCCACAAAAAGGGTGAGAAAACAAAAAGGGAAATTTTGCTTTTTTAAATCAAATTGGCACAGTTTTGGGCTGGGAATCATAAGACCTAAAAAAAGGGCCCCAACTAAAAAAAAAAAAACCTAGTAAAAAACCGCCGAACCAGCCCAAAAAATATGTCCGTTTTCCGGGCCCATCTCCCAAAACGGTTTTCCAAGTTTAAAAAGAAAGAGTTAACCAAGCCCATTCTGAAAAAACCTTTAAAGGGTCTTTTGGGGGTCCATTTGGCCCCTCAAAAGGGGGGGGGGGGGGGTTAGGGGTCAGATCATGCCAAAAAAAACCCAGTTTTGGATTCTGGTCGCCCCCCCGCGTCCAATGCGACGTAACCCAGGGTTTCTAAACATATTTTTCTCATTTTTTTTAAATATTTGTAAAACTGGGTTTTTTCCCCCTTTGCTATCTTGATTTTTTCCTTTGGCCGAACGCCGGGGCCAGGAATCTTCCGCACCCAAAGGGGTTAAAAAACCTGTCCCTTGTTTTCCTTTTGTTTGGGACAGCTCTACCTTCCAAATCTGGTTTCCGTTTCTGCCCCCCTATTGCCTTTCCTTAGTTCTCCTGGGAAAGGTATTTAAGGGTTTCTTCGTCTCTTTCCCTTGCCTGTTTACGGTCTGTTTCTCCCAAACCCTCGCCCTTTTTTAATTACTGTTCCTCCCGGGTTAATTTTACTCTGCGTTTTTTTCCCGTTTTATTTTTCCCTGCCTTTTTTGACCGCTTTCCCCAAATATTTTTTAACGGAAATTGGCTTCTTCCCGGGCCCTTTTTTGTGTTTGTATTGTTTTTTGCCCTTTTTTTGGTGTTTTTTAAACGCTTTAAAAGTCAAAGTGCCGCAGCCCTTTGGGTTTAGGGCCAACCTTTTAAAAAAGGAGTGGGGGCACATCCAAAAAGGCGGGGGAACCGGGGGAGGTTTGGGGACATTTTACAGGGCCTAAACCTGTTGCGTTTTTTTTGTTCGTTCCCCCCCTTTAAACGGACCCCTTTACAAAAAATTTAAAAAATTCCCAACTTTTATTTTTCTTGTTAATTTTGGGCTAAAAAAGCACGCAATTGTAACACCAAACAAAGCTACTATTTTTGTGGGGCTAAAATTTTTTTTGGTAATTTTTCACCCCAGGGGTTAAATTTTTAAAGGGGTTCTTTTATTTTAGCTGGGTGTGCTTAAAAAAAAATAAACTTTCCTTTTTTCAACCCAAAAATAAAATAAATTTTTTTCCTGTACCTTTTTCAAAACCCCAAAAGGTTAATTAAACAATTTGTATTTTTCTTTGTTTTTGGGGGTCGTAGAAAAAAACGAAATTGTAACATTCTAAAAAAGCTACTGTTTTTGGTGCGGGCTCAATTCTTGGTGCAAAATTTTAACATCCGGGGGTTTAATTAAGTGTTTGTTTTTGCTGGGGGTGCTGACAAAAAAAAACCTTCTTTTTAAATTCCGGCCCAAAAAATTTAACATTTTTCCCTTACCGTAATTTTCCAAAATAGTCCGGAAGGTTTTAATTTAAGCCGGGTTTTGTGCTTTTCCCTTTTTTTGGGAAAAAACACACAGTGTTTTTAAACGAAAACCATAAAAATAAAAATTTTTTTTCCTGGCCATTTGTGGAGAAAATTTTATACCCACGGGGTTTCCCCAAACCCCTTTTTAACGGGGGTTCATTTTGGAAGTCAAAAACGGGGTTTAAATTTTTATCATAAACAAAAATCATCATCAAACGGGGGTGCCCGAAACTTTTTTAGAACAAATTGGTATGCCCCAAGAAAAAGAGAGTTGGCGGGCTTTTGCACCTGCGAGTGGCAGGGGGCACAAAAAATTCCTGGAAACAGGCCCAGGCCCGAAAAGCACAGCAAGGGGCGTTGCAACCCGGGGCCCATTTGGGGTTTGAGGCCACAAGCCGCTGTCATCTAGCGCCCGTGGTGTTGTTTCAAAAACCCAAGGGCTTGATTGGTTTTGACTAGGTCACCCTCTTCCCCCCCAGATGCCCTCTGCCCAACCCCACCCCAATAGCCCTTTTGGGAAACCCTCAGACAAAAAACCAAATTAGTTTTTCAGGGCCCGGAGCGGGCCAGCGCCCCCAAACCTGTCCCCCCGCCCGTCCGGGCCCCCATCCGGTTTCCCTCACCCAAGAGATCTACTATTTTTGGTCGGGGGCCCTCAGCGCCACTATATAGCGAGGGATAAAACAATTTGATGAGGGCGGGTAAACAGCAAATTTTGGGCCACCCGGAAAAATGGGGGGCCAAATTATCGCCTGCTTCTTGCAGAAAAGGCGGCAAAGAAATGGGAATTGGGAGAGTGGCAGGGGAAGGTCATGTTGTGAAGGCACCCCTCGGAAATACCAAAACCGGGAGAGGGGAACGGGGCCGGACAAAATTGAAACAAAAAATAGAGGGATGAATTGTTCCCCCGACCGCACTTGGAAGCCGGGGTTTAAGGCAAGGTTTTCATCATGGGTCAGGAGAAGGGGGCGTCACTTCCCGCGTCGGGAGCAGCGCAGCCTAAAAATTTGGTCTTTGTCCCGTGGTCAGCGGGAAATACACAGGGGGCCGGGGTTTTGGGAGCCCAAGGGGGCCACAGGGTTAAAAAAACCCCTTCTGGGTTCCCGGGAAATTTAGCAGAAAAAGGGCTCAGCAAAGGCGGGCGGGGGCAGTAGTCATTTTCAGGGGCGGAGCTTTTGGCGGTAAAATCCGAAAATTTCGGCAGTGGGGGAAAAGTTTCTTTGCTAAGACCCCGAGGGACCCGAATATGGGGAATTTTGAAAAGGAATTTTCTGTGGGCAAAAAAGAACGGGGCCAGGGAGCTAAGGGTTGGGGCACCCGACGCCCGTTTAAAACACTTGCAGCGCCCCATCCGGGGCCGGGGAAAATTTTTGGCTCAATGGGGGGCCCCAATCCTCCCGCCGCAGCAAACAGCAGCGGGCAGCACGCCCGAGTCACGAAATGCCATTGCAGCCAGCCCAAGGGCCTCCACCACCTCTGGCAGAAGGGGGCTTTTTTTCCCTTTGACATCATCTCCCGGCCAAAATGCCCCCCTGCCCCGGGCTATTCATGGGGGGCCAGCAGTCGTTCACGAGGCATTACAAAGAAAACAACAGAAAGCCCCAAACCAAACCCAAAGGGTGCAGCAGCTGACCGGCTCCTGTCCAAGTTTTTTGGTACACCCGTCCCTCCCTTTTCCAAAGGGGTGGCTCTGCACCTTCAGGGGGAACAAATTTGGCTTGACCCGGACCCTGAGATGGAAAAATTTTCCAAAAAGAAATTTTTTTTCCCAAAAAAAGGCAGAAACCAGCACTTCATAAATAGTAGAACAGAAATGGGGGTTTTCATTCCTTGACTTTTTCGGTTTTTGTTCCAAGGTGCCCCGGCAGCGGGGGAAAAGGTCGGAGCTGTAACTAGGGTTTCAGGGCCAGAAACTTTGCCCCTTTACACCCTTCCCCCTGGGTAAAAATTTTGCTTCCACCCCGGGCAAAACCAAAAAACCTTGGCCCCAAAAAGACGCCGCCTTTCCCTCCACGTTGTAAAACCCTGTTTGGGAACCTGCGCCGGGTGCCCCGCCTCCTCCTCCTCCACCACCACCACCCTTTCTCAGCCTTCCACAAGTACTGCCCCCAACAACCACTTTTGTAGGGAAACAGCGGGGGTCACGCATTTTCAACCCCAGGTTTGGGCCTGGGCGAACGAAGCCCACACAGGGGGGAACTGCCCGCTCATGCCAGAAAAGAAATCAGGGTTTGGCTTTCTCCGCCCCAACGGGCAAAGGGAAAACCCAGGGTGATTGGACAATGGGGGGAAAAAGGTGTCCCCCGGCTGCCCCGGGAGGAGGGTTTGGGGCCCATGCCCCCCTGCATGGCCACGTGTAAATTTTGGTTTGAAAAGGTTCCTGAAGCCCTTCCACCGATTTTCCCAGAACATTCTGAAAAGGGCCCCAGGAAACTTGCTTTGAAAACTTTTTCCCAAATTCTTTAACAAAGCCGGGAACACCCTCCTCGAGTTTTCAGGCAGAACCCCCCCCCACAAAACACCGGGGGATAAGCGGATTTTTTCCACCTGCGGGAAATTCCCCCCCTTCCCACATTTTGGGAAACCGCTGAATAAAACCAGAGAAAGGCCTTAAACGTTTTTTTGGGAATGGACCGGGCAACAGAATTACTCCCTTTTAACTTTGATTCACCATTGGGGGGCTCAGGGTTTGGACACCCCCCCGTTTTTTGGGCCCTTTCCCGGGGAGGCGACGTTATTTGTCATTTCGCCGGGACTCGGGATAAATAACCCATTCCATTTCCCTTTCATGCCCTTGGGAAAACGATCCCTAAAAAAATCGTCGGGGCGGGGGACGGGAGACGTGGCGACTACATCTCGGGGCCACATGAGTCCGGGGGACTGAAATGGAGGGGGGAGGGGGCCCATTGGAGCAAACCCTTTGCTGGTAAAAATTGAGGGGATTTTCTACCCAGGGGGACAAAAGGAGGAGCAGGACACTGGAGGGAGGGAGGGGAGTTTGGGAAGAAAAAGGCGGGAGGGAACCCCCAAGCACCGTGGCAGTATACAGTGGGAAAAGGAGGCAGGGAGCCCCTCGGAGGGCCCCTTTTTTCAGATGGCCTTCATCATGTTTAAATTTTCCTGGGTTGGGCAGCCAATAGTCAGCATCCCGGGGAGAGGGTAACTTCTGGCCTCCACCCTATTTGGGCTTCCTACCGGGTTCCCCAAAAAGGGAGCCCCTTTTTCCCCGCTTTTTGAAGGGAAACAAACTCCCAAAAACTTAGGGGAAACCTCCCTAAAACAAATTTTGGCCCCCGCCCATGGGGCGGCATCTCCCTCCTCTGACAGGTCTGACCGGGGGGGGGGTTTTCCCCAGCCTCACGAAATACTTCCGCGGCGCTGGGGGGAAGGGGGGGGGGGTAGGGGCATTTCCAGGGTCCAAACAGTAGTAACCTAAGTTCCCCGGAGTTCCCCCTGATGAGCACTTCCTTCACCCCCTAGTGAGGGGGGCAGTCCCCCAGCAGCCCCCAGGACCTTTAGCAGTCCCTGAACCCAAAAGGTTTTTGGCCTCCCTTTGGGCAGCAAAATCTTCCACCTCATTTAGAAGATCCCGGGCTACTGGACAGGGCCCAAAATGGGGAAGGTGGCCGCAACTTTTCCGGGGTTTGCGGGGGAGGGAAACTTTCCTGCCCCCAAATTTGTGTGGCATGAGAAACGGGGGTTCATTGCGGGGGGTGCCCCCCCCTTTTCCCCAAGGGGAACCCCTTGTCCACGGGAAATTGGAAAAGACTTTACCTTTGTTCCCAAAATGAAACAAACGTGGATCGGGCCCGGGGTTTCCACACACCCCAATTTCCTTTTGGGGTTCCCGTCTGGGTTTTAAACTACCTGCCTCATCCCCTATCTTTATGCCGCCCCCCCTGGTGCCACCCCATCTCTGCCATTTTTTCCTGCCTACCACCATCTTTACCAGGGGCTGGTATTTTCCACCCACCTCAACACTCTTTCATTGTGCCACTCTAGGGCCTCATGCTGCTTTCGGGTGTTTTCTTTTTGCCGTGACATCCAACTGTGTCATTGTGCCATTTGTCTGACCTCATGCTGCTGCCCGGGCTGTTGCCAATTCCCCCCACACTTTGTCATTGTGCCATTTTTTGGGCCTCATGCTGCTGCCGGGCCGGGGACCCCGCTCATTCATTGTGCCACTCTGTGGCTTTTCCCCTGGGTTTTTTCACCTCCAGAAGTCATTTTCCACGGCCCGACCTCATACTGCCGGGCCCCGTGACCTCCACACTGTGTGATTTGGGGCCCTCCCGTGGCCTAAACTGTTTTGCCACCTCCAGAAGTCATTGTGCCCTGCCTGACCTCATGCTGCCCCTGTGTGGGCCTTTCCCCACTGTGTATTTTTGCCACTCGTGGCCTATACTGTTTTGCCACCCCCCAGAATGTCATTGTGCCAAATGCCTGAAACCCCAAGCCCGCCCGCCGCCCTGACCCCCGCTCCCCAGTCCCTTGTTTCCATTCTGTGGGTTCCTCCTGTTTTGGGCCCCCTCCCAAAAGTCATTGTGCCACGCCCCGACCTCATTTCGCCCGCCGCCGTGACCTCCGCTTTTCAGTCATTGTGCCATTCTGTGGGTTCCCCCCTGTTTTTTTCCCCCCCCAGAAGTTAAATTGTTTCCCCGCCTGACCTCAGCCCGCTGTGGGTGCCGCCGTCAAACCCCCAAAACTCTTGGGCACTTTAAAAGTTTGCCCCCCCTGAGCTCTCCCGGGTTCTTTTTTTTTCCCGCTTTCGCTGGGATTCTTTTTTTCAGGCTACATTCCCCCTTCATTTTTTTTTGGGCATTTTTTCCCCCTTTAAATGGGGCCCCGGGAATTTTATAGTGAAGCGATTCTAAAAACGGCGGGAGTCATCCTTTCTGTCATACAAAAAAACAACATTGTATGAAGACCAAAACCCAAACTCCCTCTGCATATTTAAGCATGGCACAACGTTACAGCCCCCCGGGGGGAGGCCCCCTTTGCAGCCTGGAAATAGCTGCTTTTTAAAACGATTCGTGCCGAAATAATTCCCGGAAAGAAACAAATTTTTTCGGAAAATACGTCGAAGTGACCGAATCGAATTTTTTTAGAAATTTCGCCCATCCTAATTTTTGAAAAAAAAATTTAATCCAGTTAATTTAAATAAATGGCGCAACTTGAAGCTTTTTGGCCCCAATGCAAAACTTGAAAAGGAAACCCCCCAACCCACCCCCTAAAGGAGGGGTTTTTTTTTATGCATTGGTAAACTCGTTATGTCATAGGGGTTTTTGGGCTATTCCAGGCTTCAGGGTTTTTTGTTTTCAACTAAATTTTCCCCTGCACCGCGTTTTTAGCTACATTTTTGATATAGTCCCTAAAAACGGGGAACTTTTCTTTTGCTCCTTCCTTTAACCTAATTCCCTAACCATATTTTTGTCTACACTACATGGCTTCTTGAGAAGGAAAGTGAAACGGAATGTCACCCTTTTAAAACTTTTACAGGAAAGTTTGTCATACGGTTTGGGAGAAGGAAAAACTCTAAGAAAATGAGGCGGGTTGTGGGTTTTTTTAATTTATAACTTTTCCCAAAAAAAAGGTTCTGGTTAAAATGACTAAGAAACATTTTTCTAATTGGAAATATAAATGAATCAGGGTTTTCCTTTTGATAGGGGATATAACCAGATGTAGTCTTTACCCCTCCTCCTGACTAGGAACATTTTTATTTTCTTTAGTACATGCGGGTTTAAGTGCTTCAAATCCTTCTCAAACTCAGCTATTCTACTCATTTTTTCACCTTTTTTCTCATGATACATAAGTCATTGTTACGTAATTTGGGGATTTTTTTATTTTGGGATTTTAAAAAAAATCTGAAAAATAAAATTTTTTTAAAAAAATTTCTGTTTTTCACATGTTTTTTTTATTTTTCCAAAAAAGTGCCAAAAAAAATGTTTTCTAATAGTGTCTTTTTTCCATCCGGATTTTCTATGGTGATGAAGTTTGGAGTCTTTGAAGGTGGGGATTAAAGTTGTGATTTAGGCAGTTTTTTATTAACATTTTTTTTTTTGTGTGTATTATTTATTTATTTTACTTTTTGTCCCCCCCTAACATCAGAAAAAAAAAAGGGAAAATCAGCCCTCTGAATTACTGAAGAGCTGACTGAGTTGATAAGATGCCCCGCTCCAGCGTTACTAAGCCTCCCCAGTCACATGTCTTCTGAACCTAGAAGCAGGGAACGGAAGGTGTTCGCTCTCTGATGCATAACAGTGCTCATTGGTCTTTATACAGCATATGAGAAGGTAGGAACCTGGCAGCCAGCTCTCCACCCCATACTGTCATACAGGGTCTTTTTAGGGGACCCCCACCGGACAAATGGGGCCACATGTATGAACCTGTTTGGTCAAAAACTATTTTTTTTCCCCATGGTTACTAGGGAAAAAAAGGGGTGATTTTTTAGACCAAAACGTTTTTACTTGGGCCCCATACTGTCAATGAGCGGTTATCACCTGGTTAATAATCTTGCCATCATGATGTTATTTGTATATCAAATCAGTCTATGAAATAATTACGAACTTTCATTTTCTTGTGGTTAAATTGAAAAATTTTTCAATTTAAATATTGGGTTGCTCTGACTCAGCCATTTTATTTATGTCTAATGTGTTTTTTCATGGTATAAATTTAAACTTTCTATCCTGGTTTATAGTGGAAATTTCATGATGACACACATAGAACAACACAGCTAATTCCTGCTGAAACTTCAGTAAAATCTCGTACCTCCAAAAAGTGAATGGGTTGTTTATTTCAGAGAACCCATTTTATGGCAAATTTAGAAGTGACTGTGGCGATCCAAGCTTCTCCTTACTTAGACTTATTTTATTTAGTATACTTTAGACTGTAATCTGTCAATCTTCTGTTATTAGTAGTCTGTACAGCACTTTATACTCATCTTGCTTTACTATAATACAAATCAGTATTCCATGCACTTACTTTCTGGTGAACATCTTATATGCTTATCTTTATATACAACAGTCAAGTTGAAGAGGCAAAGTTATAGTGGGAAGAAAAGGAGAAGGATTTCAAAACCCCTTTAACTTTTTAGGCACTTGTGGGAACATGTATGAAAACTGTCTAGGCCTATAACTTTTTTAGTTGCCCATAGCAATCAATCAGAGCTCCCCTTTAATTTTTTCTAAGAAAGTTTTAGACCTAGACAGTTTTCATACCTAAGGCCCTTGGTTCTTATCGAATGTGCAGTTTGTAACTAGGTAGTTGCCCCCCTAGTAGTGGGGGTATGACAACGTTTTTATTAATGTTTCCTATAAAAAATTTCTCCCAGGTAGCACTAGGTCTTATATTGCCTTCTACTGGGACTAGTCTATTATCTGCCATTGAGCTGGAAGTATAACCTTACGTCTATGTTTTTCAGCAGGTAAGTGTGACCCTGTGAAAAGACATAATATAACTTTTTTTTATGTCAAAAGGTAGGTATGGAAAACCCCATTTCAGGGAAAAGTTGGCATAAAGTCTCACTTCAACCCACCCTCAACTCTCACAGGGGGCTTAAATTCTGCTGCAGGGAACTCCCAGGTCACTACCCCCAATGAGGTCACTCATGTTGATGACTGGTTTGCAGGCATGGTACCAGATTATTAGGCAGAGACCTAGTCAGGACACAAGCAGATGGTAAGGCTAGGCAGTAGCATACAAATTTAATGAGTCAGGACAGGCGTAGTTCACTAATAAACAGTTAAAGAAAGCTACAGTTTGATACCAGGAAGACATGCATTGCCCGGGTTTGAGGTGGTCAGAACTCTACGCTGGGTTATGCAGACACCGTTGAGGTGGCCAGTGCACTACTCTTGGAAGGGTTGGGAGTCGTTGTGCACCCCCCTGGGAAATAATTTCCCGAAGTCAGGGGCTGCATTAACCAGTGCACTTCTTTAAAGGGAAAACGAAGGGGGAACCAATACAGGCAAGACATACCGGATTCTCCAGTCTCCTCCCTTGTAAACAAAGGCTCTATCCTGAGGAAAGGGCCGGGGTATTGTCCCTCTACTCTCAGGAGGCTGTATGATGGGGTGAAGCATGGTGTCCCCGGGGCCCGTCTCAGTCATCTTTCGATTTCCCGGTCAAAAGGCTTTGACCCGGATTTTGGCTGGTATCTTCCAAACCTTTTTTTTGTCACACAGGCAGTTTGGCAGTCTCTTCTATTGCCTACTGTTTTCTATCTGCAGAACCAGTAAGGGCTCTGAGTGCTAGCCCTTTTATACAGTTTTTAGCTGATCTAGAACTTTAAGGGAGGGGGGGGGGGGGGAGAAAACACAACCCTTTTATAAAACATTGTTATAAATTCAGTGTTTCCTACATTTGTATAGAGCTTCTATTCTGGCCTATAAGAATAACATAGCATCTTTTCTAGATGGTGCAGAGGTCACTGTCTGAGTTTTTTCCCTCCAAAACTCAACTGTGCATCTTGTAGTAATTGGAAAATTTCCAACTTCTCAGGCCTAGATAGCAAAAAACAAGTCTTTTTTGTATTCTGGTTGTGTTAAATCATTCACGTGCGATTATGGAAATAAAAAGACTTTATATAAACAATATAATCTGGGTTTAACAAAGGTTAAAAAATAAAGAAGTACATAACGTATAAACCTTACCCAAAATATTTAAATTGTTAATAGCTTTTTGTAAACAATAAGGTAAATCTCCACAGTACAATGTACTTTTGCTTTGGGGCACTACAGACACAATCAGGAACAAAGCTGAACTCAAGGTAAAAACACCAAAAACCAATACCAACTTTGGCGCTGGACAAGGGGGGGAAGCATATTTTAGAATAAAGCTCCCATTAATTCTCAGAAATCTGGGTGGTGCATGCTGGTCCTTTATATCAAGGTGGGAACAAGCACTCCCACTCTAAGAAAGACACTGCAGCTGAATCCAACAAACAAGGAGAGCAGGACATTGGGAGCAGTGAGGAGGCACACAGGCATGTCTGCGGCTGCAGGGAAACCCGTACGGCATGGGCCTTTTAATTTATAACTAAAAAGGGAAAGGTTTTTCAAAAAAATGACTTATTCTTTTAAATCAAATTTTTATGTTAAAACCTTTTATTTATATATTTTTTTATTTTCACATCACTTTTTTAATAATTCTAAATTCCTGCAGTTTTCACTTTGGCCACTAGGCCTAATGATAGTCCTGTTGTGTAGAGAAACATTTTTAAGATTCTGTTTATTATCAGTACAAGCAGGATTAAACTGAAATATGACACCAATGTGTATAGGTAACACAGGATCTACCAGTCACAATAGCAGATGGTCACAGTTCCCCCTCCCTGAACACTGACTTATTCCTGGGTCACAGAGCATGACTAGAAAACTCTCCTATAAAAGTCAATGAGACTGATCCAGTTCACAGGCTCCTATGTGCATGGAGCCGCTGTAAAAGGATCTCTCTAAATGCTGTTAAAGAAGTGCAGCTAAGAAAGCTTTTCTCACAATCATATGTAGACGTCTGAATTGAGAAATCTACAATCAGAAAATAAAAATGGCTAAGAAGAAAAAAATTTCTATCTGCGACTTGTTTTAAGAAGTAGAAAAAATGGGGACAGATTCCCTTTAAAGGGGTTTTTGCATTATAGTTAGGCTTATAGCTAGTACGGTCAGCTGGGGTGATTCCCCTTTTAGAAATGTATGAGTGTTTAAGTGAGTATTGTCTTGCAATTGGGAGGGTGGAGTTTTTGAGGATAGATAACTTTCTGTTTCAATTGCCTCCTTTCTCTCTCATCAGATGGAATTGAAGAAACTTTGTCCTTACCTTTATTTTATTGTATAATAGTTTTTTGATAATTGTAACTGATCACCCGGTTAGATTTTGGTTTACGAATTATTAATATATTTTAACCTGTCTGTAAAATGTTTGTATAACACATTTGTTACCTTGTAAAATTTGGAGATATCATATTTAGTTTTATTTGGTGTTACCCTCTAAGCCAGGAGAAGGGCAATCCTCTAGCTATGGTTCCCTAGAGGTTTCATCCACAGGGATTTTTTCCTCTCCTAAGTGCTGGAGGATGACTCTCGGTAAGTTGGGGTTGAGTGCCTTTTTTGGAGTTTAGCCTGATTTTAGTTTTACATATTATTTTACAGGCTTTGAAAACAATATAAATATTAAAAAAAGAATAAGTTGATTTTTTAAGATATGTCAGGGCTTAGTATATCAGTTGGGGAGTCAGGTGAAAGTTGCAGGCAAATTATGGTGGACCAATTTTAGCTAACATAAGCTGTTAAACCGAATGGTGGTGGACAAGATGACCTTTGGAGGCCAGCCTGACAGATTGGGTAATGGTCTTTTAGGGGTGGCTTGGCTGTGGAGTAAGGATCTTTGGTAGGGTCATTCGTGCCCTGGAAGAGGACTGGCTTTGTGAGAATGTTGTTATGCTATGTTGATAATATATGTATATTTATACTGGTGGCAATTAAGGTGTTAAATCTTTTCTGATATATCATTGGTCACTTGTCATGATGGGAAGTACTATGGGGGTATTTATATACTGCACCAATGCACTTTATGTTATACTGCTTGAGAAAGGCCACTATTTAAGTGCTGAAACGTTGCTCTGTATGTTTGTTCACATGGGGCGACATGTATGAAGATCGGCGCGTCAGAGCATCCGTTTTAGAGCGCTCGAACGTGAAAGCTGCGCCTCATGTATGTCGGTGCCCGAGGTGCTCTCATACATGCAGTGTAAAGTCCCCTGCGCCTCAACAGTGTGTGAGGCACAGTGCGGGACTTAGGTGCAGAAGGACTGCGCCTAACATGTATTCCGATTCGAGACAGGCTAAAAACAGCGAGAAATCATTAAACATGTTAGTAAATAGCAAAAAGAGTTGTCTTTCAAGTGAATGAATGAATAAATAGAAACATCAAAGCTGTCTAAAAGCGATTAAATGTATTGATAAAGTTGATCATTTAAAATCAAAGGGAAAATATATAAGATCGCTAAAGAAATAAATATCAGCTCTCAGCTCCGTGAGACATGGAGTATGAATCAAAAAAATCGTTTTTATTAGGTGTAAAACATTCTCTGAAAAAGAGCTCAAACCTTCTATAAACATACATCAATCATATCCCTAGCAACGTGTTTGTCGCCGTGACCGGCGCAATATCAGGAATTGGGATATTGAAAATTGCCGGGAAATACAGTAATTCAAATTCTGTAAGCGCTTCACATTGGTCGGCAGAAACCAACCAATCAGAATAGGGGCGACAGGGACCCATTATAACCTATGGAGTAGTATTGACCAATCAAATGAAAAGGCGGGACAGTTCAAAATACAGTAAAAAATGAAGACAAGAGCTGATTGGTTGAATGAATCCACCAATCTTATGTCGATTTTGAGTGGAGCAAGAAGGGCGCGATAGAAGGGCACCCTTAAAGTTATTACTGTCTATGGGACAGATTCTAGTACTGTGAGTGGGTGGGGGGAAGGGGGGGCTGTCCTGCTTAGCCAATCAGCGGGTGAGCTACTTATCTCATAGAGTTATATGGGGAAAAGAAATGCAGAGCGAGCTCTGTTTGTGATTGGCTAAGTTAAAAGAGGCGCGATTATTTGGGCCAATGGGAGAGCGAGCATGGGTTTTCTAATGCAATCTCTAATAAAACTGTACATGCCTGAAATCAAATGATAAGACTCACTAAGTTGTACCGATTTGTATATAAAATGAACAATAATATGGGTGTTGGTTTACAGGAGTTTAAGTCTTTTCCTCCATACTTAACAGCTATTTTAGTGTGTGTGATGATTGAATACCAACATGACTCTTTGAGACATGTTTGTCTTAGCTTGGTTTATTTATTTTGACTACACAGGATTTATGTGGTTTATATTATCTCTGATTGACATCAAGTGTGGGATTAGTATGTAAAGTGTATCTGGCTTCATTAATTCCTGTGTAAAGATTCAGAAGGCTCAAACATATTCAAATAAGCTCAAGAGAAATGAGCTAGGACTCCTCTGCCACCTATTGAATATATTGTTATTCAAAATGAATACAACACACGGAGCCGTGAGAAATAGCTAGAAGATTAAAGGTTATTAAGTCATGTCACGTATCAATGATCAGTGAGCTGGCTGAGACCAGAGGAACGCTACATTCGATAGGTTACACAGGAATTATGGCTCTTTTTCCTTCGGTTTATTTAAAGATATTTATAGTGGAGCATTAATGGCTGGTAAGTCTCCACACAGCTTCACAGTGTCTCTCCCTAATGAGAAACATAACCATTTTGAGCAGACAGCCCCGACATACAGGTTGACCATATCTTAGGCTATGTCTACATGTCACTGTTAAAATGCCGTCTGAAATCGACGGTATTATACTGCAGTTTTGAGAAACGGGTTTGCGTCAAAAAACTAGGTCGGTTTTTGGATTTCAGTCCAGTATGTAGAAGTGTACTAGAAATCGCTGTAAGATAAAATATGTTCTATATTCTGTCAGAATCCGGCGGTTTAGAAATCCAACAATAGAAGATCTGTGCTGTGTAGATGACATCTTGGATCTTCTACTGTGGTCTATAGGCATTGGTTACAGTTGGATTTTTGTGGGTTCTAAATTCTGAATCCGCTTAAAAGTCCGACCAAAAACCTGTGCTGTGTAGACATAGCCTTAGAGTAGTCTAAAAGATTTTCCAATAGATTATCCTAGTCATAATTAAATAAACCTAATTGTGATTACAGTCTTGTTAATTAATGCAAAGCATTATAAAAAAATTATTAGGTTACATTTGGTGAACTAGTTGTCAGGATCGGTCAGGGACACACACAGAGACGCAGACGAGTGAGGCCCTGACACTGGTCCTAGCCTCTGTCCCTGCCTTTTGGGGAATCCAACTCCTTACTAGGTCGGCCCCAACCAGAAGACTGAAGACTGCACTGAGCCAAGTGAAGCACAGACAGAGACAAACAAACACAGAACAAACAAGAGTAGTCGGACAGTAAGTCAGTAACAAACAGGCAGCGCAGTAGAAAAACGTGAGACAAGAAAATAACCGGGGTACAAGCAAGAGTCAGAGAACACAGGAGGATCAATATGAAAAACAGGCAAACTATAGGCAGACGAACAGACCATATAGCAGGCAAGGCAGAAAGGAAATTAATCCTTTAAATAGGGAACAGAGAAGGAGAACACAAGACCGGATAGGAGATCAGAGCTGTCACTCAAAAGGAACCAGGTTAACTAAGAGTGTGCTGGAAGATTCCTGGCCACGGGCGTTGGCCAGGAAACAACTAAACACACAGAGAATTAGTCCAAGTTCACACTGGTAAAACAAATACAAGGCATCAGTTAAAAAAAACATGGTCTTCGCCGCACCTGCCGTGGCCGGCGACCAGAGCCCAAAGCTGGGGCTCTGCTGGGCATGATCATGACACTAGTGTCCTTTAAAATATGTTCTTATTAGGGAAAAAAATATTCAGATTTATAAAAAATGATCATCATAAATTCACACAGCAGGTTTTACAAGCAATTTGCTAATATAACAAAAGAAATGTATTGACTTGTTAAATGGTTTAAGAAGCCCTTTGGTTCTCTCTCGGCCTCCCACTGAGGTCTATCTGATTTGTAATCCCACACAGCGAAACAAGTGCATGTTCTCACATCTCTGTGCTTGACATTGTGATACTTCCCACTCCTAAAATTTAAAAAATTATCGTATTTACAGCTGATAACATGAAGAGACTGGCAAAGAGCTGTTTTGTTAAATCAGTGGACAGTATAATTAGATTGTACTGAAACAGACAGAACTTATATGCCTTCCACTGCCTTGCTGTTTGCATTATGCATAAAACTTTAGGGCAATAAGAAAAGCCTACTGGGTTAGTAATGACTGTCTGAAAGAACTCAGTAATTTCACCCGGAGGCTTGAATAATGTTGAAAAGAACTGAAAGTAATATGAACTAATGTAGGAAGAAATAATATTTTATCATATATACGTTATATACAGCACAAGGGTTTAGTTACCTTTAAATGACCATTTTTCAACTTTTGGGCGTCAACGCCTGC